>BQNB010021887.1:0-57050 GCA_026074375.1 Tanacetum coccineum | reverse complement strand
TAAGTTTTACCAAACTTACTATTTTTAGTAACTTTATCGCTTTTCCTAAAATATGTTAATGACGTCTTCAAATGATGCTATATATATATATATATATATATGTGTGTGTGTGTGTGTGTGTGTGTTACTATATGTTACGTTAGAGTTTAGAAAGTCCAAAAATGTCCAAAAGTGTCTGAATACCCCTTTTACTATTCACATCAGCACACTATTCATTTGGGTTTGCCAAAAAATGTTTCAAGTTTCATTTGGCTATAATTTGGTCGTTTTAAGTCCGATTATAAAGTGCGGTATATGAAAAACTGTCTATTCGAAACAAGCTCTTCAAAAACTACTTTTACGCCTAATGAAGACATTTTTAGGTTGCTCAAAACCTCAAAACTAATTCGGATCAGCAACATGTCTTTCATAAATACTCCCAAAAATCCATCCAAACGCCACAATAGTGCTTATTCTAGCCTAATCCCAATCACTACTAAACCAACCAACAAAACCATAATTAATCTAACCTAATCCCTTCATTTCTATTGTTGCAACACACTTTTCAACTCATCTCACCATAACTTATAAAACAACAAACATAATACTTCCATTTTTATAAAATTGTCAAGTTACTTTTATCATTTCTTTTTAAAAAGTTACACAAACACATGGATTCTTAAACTTGAACAATATTCATAAGAATAAAAGAAATGAAACAAGAGATGACCAAGAAATACTTACAAGAATAAAGAAACAAGTAGAGAATCACAAGATCTATACCCAAGATGACTAGATCTATAAAACCCACTTATAAAATTAGAAACCCTAATTTTATAATCTTGAGAACTCTTGAAAATGGAAAGTTTAAGGTTTCAAACAACCTTAGATAGTCTTGGAAATGATCTTGGTATACTTGTATCTTGCTAAAAATCAAAGTTATGGATTGGGTATGTGTATGTATATATGCCGTGAGCTAGGGGAGCACCAAAGGAAGAGAGAAAAATTTTGGGAGGCTAAGGAATAAAAGATAAACCCTAAGTTGTGAGTGGGTGATGCTTATATAGAGCTAAGACTTGAACCATGTGACCAAGTGACTAGCAAATTTTGTGCACCAAGGTCCTTAAAGTCCATGTGGGTGTCGGCTATATGAGCCAAGGAGGGGAGGACAATTGTTCAAGCCAACTTTGGCTCCAAGTTTAGCTCATGGCTTGGTCTTGGCTCACCAATAATGGTTCAAGTATGTAAGAAATGGCATGCATGCAAGTCACTAGACAACAAAGTTGTCATTTTCCTTCACATACATTGGTAAGTTTTCAAATTTTTAGTTAGTGGAGCATAAATGATTTAATTTCAAGTCCAAGCTTGTCCACAAGCTAAAATTCCGTAGGTAGTGGCGAGGGCATGAGTATGATCATGAAATTTTGGACTTAGGGTATAAGATTATCAATAACTTGATTTTACACGAAAAGATTTCGAGTTTTTGGGGTTCCGTTTGGTCAAAGACGCAAAAAATGCAATTTAAAACATAAAACCCTAAAATTAATATCGAAAGTGATTAAAAATCACGAAACACTTAGAAAAGTTCAAATATCTTATATAAGGCCTAAATTTATTAATAACCGAGGCCGGGACGCGTCCGATGACGTTTTTTAGATTTACGCGGGTTGACTTCCCGCTAAACTGTCAGATTCAAACGTAACGTATAAAAGTCAAAAGTAATGATCGAAAAAGTTTAAAAATATTGACTTGAAATTTATGGGGTGTGACACCATAGTTTTTATAATTTATTATACACCCGAGTGAAAGATAGAATCCCAAACACTTATGTGAGGTGCTAGTATATACTTTCCGTGCTTTTATTTATGAGGTCTAGAAGGTTGTGTTGTAAACTGCTTTTATAGAGTAGGTTAAATGGCTCCAATATAGCTATTTTCTAGGTTGAAAAGCCCATTTGCTTAAGGATAAGCAAATCCCAAGTGTAGGGGTATTTGATGAGGTGTCATTTTATACACTTTTTCGGGGCCATTTAACCCCCTAAATTATGAAAATATGCCCAGATTATGTGCTTAATCGTTTGTTTTTAGGTTTTTAGCACTTGGATGTCATTTGGAGGAAATACACATAAATTGGACTCATTTGGAGAAGAAACCGACAAGATTACGACTCTACACCAAAAATCATGAAGAATTGTGGATACAGCGCGTGGAGACGGCGTCGCCATCATAAAGCGATGGCGACAGGATCTTCTTCGTGACGGCGTCAAAGATCCAGCGATGGCGTCAGGACGTGGCCAATGACGGCGTCAAGACTTCAAAGTGACGCCGTCGCACCGTTTTTACTATATATACAAAACCGATTTTAGGGTTTTAAGTGTGTAACTTTGTATTACTTTTGGGAGACGAACCCTAGTCATTCTAGCACCTTTTTTGGTCGTTTTTAGGGCCTCAAAACCCTATTGTAACTACCTTCAATCCTTGTTTTAATCAATTAATATTATTTATCATTAATCATTCAATATGTCTATGTGTTGTTTGTAGATTCTTCTAATGTTGCTTCTTGTTAATGGATGTGCGCGTTAGGCTCTAGAAAACTAGCCATAAGATATTAAATTGGCATAGACGTCTAAGGAAACGTGACTGTGTAGAAAGACTACCATCGGTAAGAATCTTCATACTACCTTACCCCTAATATGATTGATCCCTCTTAAGATATTTCACATGCATTTAATATACTCTTAGGGGCCTTGTAATAGTCCTCATACTACCTTACTTGTGCGTTGCCTTAATGGAATATTAAATAGACGGCGGGTTCGTGTAATTCATTCATGACGTAGGAAATACTTACACATATCATCACAAGTGTGACAAAGCAACAAATCTAGGAGAAGCAATTTGAGGAGTAGTACACGATGAGGTAAATACAACTTTTTATCATAAAGTTATTGTTCGTCTTAATAAAACAATAAGCAAACCCAAATAAGCTCTTAGATGAGCCGAATATGAAAGAAAGAAAAGAGAGAGGAAAAGAAACTAGGAAACTTATATTAGAGAGAGAAAGTGGTGGATTACAAATGTGACAAATGCAACCAACACCCTCTCCATGTGTGGAGAGGGTTTCTTTTATACCCAAGCCTTTCTAGTAGGTGTGTGGGCTTGTAACTTGGGTCGGGCTTGGCATAACTTGGGCTTTGAGCCCGAAACACGAACAATATTAGATTACAATCCAAGCCCGTTGAACCCGACTAGCCTATTACAATACAAGACCTAGTTTGACTTTATAAGACCGATAACATTCTTGTTTGACTTAATAAAATAAAGGCTAACAATCTCCCCCAATGTTGATGTCTCTTTCTTCAAACTCCTCTGTACCATTGATGACATTCTTGTAGGAGTTTGCTTTGTTTGATCATTGTCTCCCCTGACGTTGAAGATATGACTTTTGACGTTTATGCTTTGCCTTGTTTTTGGTCTTATCTTGTTTGTAATGGCTTTGTTCATTCATGCTTTGTGATCTTGATTTTGAGCCTTTATCTTTTTGACTTTGAGTTCTTGAGATCGTTATCTTGCATCATCTCCTTGACTTGAATCATCTTGATTTGACTTCCTTGATCAACTTGTGCTCTTGACCAACATGCTCATACTTGTTACATTCTTGTTTGACATATGTGATTATAAGTCTAACAATCTTCCCCAAATAGACTATTCTTTATTTGACTTTGAGGCTCTTTGATGGTGGGGAAGTTTAGAATCAACGATCTTGATGTTGAACGATTGACTTTGAAAGCATGAGTATGAGCATGTGGTTTATGAATCCGACTTCGCTGGAATGAGGCTGCAACACCGTCGTCTAAACCTGAAATAAGACAGTTAGCAATAAAAGATGAATATGGCTTTGTCATTCATCTTGAGTTCGGTTGCATTAACCTCCGGTTTCCCGTTTTTAAAAGTAAAAATAATATACCTGTGATCAGGTAATTCAAAGAATCTCCCTTGACAGGATTTTCCAGCTCAAAGCGTAGGACATTTTTTTTTTCTCTAGAACACAGATGTATTAGATTCACCATGCTTGCTAGTTCTCATTACCGGAACGTCTCAAAGCAGACAACACGGTAAGAGTGAATCAGATAGTTACTATCTTTCTGATTTAGTCATCAATTCATTTACTGGACCAAAATTGATATCCAGTTATCACAAGCTCGATTCATATAGAATCTTGCAAGTCACCTACCAAGAGCTTGTTTGATGTTGGCTCAAGCAGGATTTCCATCTTCACTGTGAATACTTAAGTATCACTCGGATGTTCTGGCAAGATCTCAAGGATAATGCGTAGGACTCTTTGTTACAACTTATGAACTTTATGGTGTTCAACAAGTGTATTTTGACATTGTGTCCTAATGAGATTTATAATTTGATCTCTTCTGGCTGGAAATTTTCGTTTCTAGACTAATTTTGTGGCACTTTTGGTTTTAGTAATCGGAGGCTGGAGCAGATGCCCAACTATCAATATTAACAATTCTCGAAGTTAAATGTTCAATAGAATAACGTGTGTATCTCCGTGACAAATGAGACAAGTTTCTTTTGAGAGAAACCCGAATGGCTAGGAAGGGTTGTGCATTGCATCACTGGGTCCATGACGACTTTCTTCATATCAACCTCATCAATTGTTATTTGATAGATATGTAATGACCCCAGTTTCAGCCTAAAGTTGGTTTGGAGGGCTTCTTTCTTTTCACCCTTTATCCATACATTTCTTTTTCATTCTTCAACCCCTTCAATGCTTACCAAGACGTCATTACTAACACCTTGTTGTGATTGTTCCAGTGTTAGCTCAATCTTAGTCGGCATTCTTCCCTTATACACATTCATCTCCAATCATACCTAAGGACTGCTATTTCTAACTATGGAGTGTCCTTGGGTAGATCCCTCTGGTTCTGGTTGGATCGTAGGACTTATTCCTAACCTAACCACCTTATGACTTCAGAATCGTCGTGAAATTAATAGGTTGTTGGGTATAGAGATCGAACCATAAAACCATTTTCTGACATTGTTATTTTCAAATACTCCCCCTACACATGTGCTCCGAGATTCGAAATTGTTTAGCACATGAAGGAAAGAGTTGCACTTAGAGTCTTAAAGATCACATTCGTCTATAACATATTTTAATCACATTTTCTCTCCTTATTTTAAATAATAAAACACTTAGTATTTGAAATACCAATTGATTAAAATTTGACATGAAAAATTCCATGGGGAGAAAGATTATACCATGATATTGCATGAATATTTTGGAACATGAATTTGCTCCCCCTCAATTTTACATATGTTTGACATTAAAATAAAATGATACCAAGTTGTAAAATGAATATAAAATTGAGGGTTAGCATTGGTGAGCACACAATTTTGAAAGAGTATGAGTTGACATTGTAGAATTCTTTAAAAATTGTGCTCAACCACTTAATCATCTTATAACATTTAATCTATTGAGTAGACATTATTATTCTAAATTTGTTATTAAGATTAGTTTAAATGTTTTGAATACCCAAAGCATTTAAGAAGAGTATCCAAAAACATTAAAGCATTGTTTTTCGAAAAAACTCCCCCTCAGAAGATTATCCATGTTAGGGGAGGGGTAAAGCATGAATTGTCAGTACCAGCACATTTGGAAATTAATTTTCGATGAAGGAGTGTTGAACACACAATTTTAACAAATACCACTTTTTATGGAAAAATACCACAAATATTTGACATTGAAAGTTCTTTTTGAAAAATTGTGTTCAGCGATTTTGAAAACACATGACAGAAGACTTCTCTTCTATTTTTAGAGTAAGCGCACTGAAGCGTACACTTCCCTATTACATTCGGGACCGAGTTATGCACTGAAATGTACATAAGTCATTATGAGAAAATTTAGAAATGACATGTTTTGAAAGCATTTGAAACTCCTGTTCGAACTTCATTTACACGCCCGTGTCGATGTTAATCAACATTTCTAGGTACGTAAATGTTATCGATTCCAAGAGACATGTCGAGAAGATTCTTTTTGGTATTTTTGCAATTTTTCTGATTTTATATTTTGTTTTTCTAGGTTTTATATTTTTCTATTTTCTATTTTTTTTGTTTTATATTTTTGTATTTTTTTTAAATCAAAAATAAAGAGAGAATAAAAATATTTACAAATTGATGTTTGATGGATCAAGCAGATGCAATTGCCAGGACCTCCAGTTCATCTGGAGTCAAACATCTCATACCGAGTCGTCTGACAAGATACTTAAACCTATCTTCCGATAAAGCTTTAGTAAACAAGTCAGATAACTGGTATTCAGTTCCGACAAAGAATAATTCAACAATACCCTTTTCAACCTGTTCATTTATGAAGTGATATCTGACATCGATGTGCTTGGTACGGGAATGTTGGACTGGATTGCACGAGATGGCTATGGCTGCCTTTGAGTCACAATACCTAGGTATTTTATCAAAGTGGAAGCCATAATCTGTGAGCTGAGTTCTCAACCATAGAACTTATGCGCAACACGCAGATAAAGACACATACTCGGCTTCTGCTGACCATCTGACTAACTTATCACCACCTAGAAATTGTATGCCACCAGATGTACTCTTACGTGAATCGAGACAACCCGCATGATCCGAATCTGAAAAAAGTAGTTAGTTCAAAACCGGTGTCCTTCGGATACCAGAGACCCATGTTAGCGGAGTCTTTAAGGTACCCAAAGATCCTTGAAAAAACGCGATGAGATTTTCTTATTTCGATTTCCTGCTTGATAGCGAGCACAATAACATGTTGCATAGTACAATATTTTGGTCTATTGTTGTTAGTTACAATGATGCCATATCCATACAACGATAATTTGTTGGTCAACTGGAGTACCACAATGTCAGCATCAAGGTTTTTTTTGGTAGCCATTGTGTACAATGCTATCACATGATGGTCATACCATGCTTTTTAAGTATCTCTTGAGCAAACTTAGGCTTGGTTTTAAAAAGAAATCCATTAGGGTGATTGGTGGATCTAAATTCCTAAAAAGAATTTCAGCTCCTCCATCATAGACATATCAAACTTGCTATGCATTAGTTTTTCAAATCATTTTGAAAGTTTTGGGTTTGTAGAACCAAAAATAATGGTCATCAACGTATTATTTGCACAAGCAAAATTCTTCCCCCATGTTTAGTTATGAACAAAGTTGGATCAATAGAACCTTTGAAAAATCCTTTGGATACCAGGAATTTGGAGATTTCATCGTACCACGCTCTTGGTGCTTGTTTAGACCATATAAAGCTTCTTGATACGGTAAACTTGATCAGGAGATATGTGTCAACAAACCATCTGGTTGGTTTAACGTAAACCTCTTCCTTTAGAGATTCCGAAAGAAATGTTTGTTTGTGACGTCCATCAGGTATACGAAATTATTTGTGTGCAAACGTAAGCAATGAAAACCGTACGGCCTCCCAACCGGCAACTGTGTGCAAATGACTCCTTCGAATCAATTCCTTCCTTTTGGTGCATATTCCCTGTAGCTACAAGACGATTTTTGTTACGAATATAAACAGTATGTTTCCTCATCACGTTTGTTTTTTTCCAGAGCCACTTTTAAGTTAATGACATTTTTGCAAATTCGGTCTGTCTGACTAATCCCCTTCATCTAATCGATCAATTGATAGAAGTTTCAACGAGCATTGAATTCGAATCCATGCAAGAATCAGCCACGCTTTCTTTAAAATGTTCTTTTGGTTCGGTTCGACTCATGGTGAGTGCGAACATACATATCTCGCCATCTGTTTCTAGCTGACGTCTTGTTCTAATTGATTAAGAAGGATTTCAAATGACTTGTTCTAATGGATGATCTTTTGTCCAACGTTGTGCAGAAGGACGGTGTTGATAGAAAGTAAGCATGTTTGGCGAATCAACATGATGATATGATGTCTCCCCTTGTTCTTGTACAGGTGTACTAAAGATGTTGATAAATTCATCATCGTCAAATTATGCATTTTCGGTATTGGTTTCTGCTTGAATAATGTTCTCAGGTGTAGTGACAGTTGGTACTTGAGTTGGAGTTTGATGTGTTGATTGAATGTTCAATGGAGGTGGATCTGCAACATCGGTTGTTGTAAAAGTGTGAGTTATGTTATGTTGTTGACGTTGATCGGGATTATCAGCAGCATGTACAGCGGAAGACTTTGACACAACATGAGAAGTTCCATTGAGTAATTCACTGAACATCGGACTATATAACAATTCTAGCTCATTTGACGTTGTTTCTGTCTCAACAGTTTGAGAAATATTTTCTTAACTTTGGGGATCGGGACTTAAACTTTCTTGATCAAGTACCGTAGACGAACATTGTGGAATGGGGTCAGAACTGACATGATCTAACGCCATTTGAGGCAATTTGTCAAAGTTAACATGAATTATTTCAACTATTATTCTTGTTCTCTTGTTAAATACCCTATAAGCCTTTGACTGAGTAGAATACCCAACAAAAATACATGCATCACCTTTTTCCTTCATTTTATCAAGATTTTCACCATCTCTGACGATGTAGCAAAGAGAACAAAAGATGTGAAAGAACTTAATTGACGGTTTCCTAGGGAATTGATGAAATGGTAAGGTGGTTTTCTTTCTCATGTCGAGGAATTAACAAGTGAACGGTTTTTTGAGTAAAACATGATTTTGCAATTGCTTCAGCCCAGAAAAACAAAGGAACTTTAGCGGCGCTTAACATTGTTCGAGCAGCCTCAACAAGAGTACGGTTCTGTCTTTCGACAACGCCATTTTGTTCAGGTGTTTGAGCAGTTGACGTTTCGTGTCTTATTCCCTCTTTTGCAAAGTATGCATGAAGAGTTTTATTAAGAAATTACGTGTCTTTGTCAGTTCGAACTGTTATAAACTTAGCATGAAGTCCCTCTTCTGGAACAAGTGTGAGGAAATAAATGAGAACTCCAGGTGTTTCACTTTAGACCATCAAGAAGTGAGATCCAAGTATATCGGAGTAGTCCATACAACAATCACGAGAACTATTTCTTTCCATTAATTGCTTCTTCTCCCGCATTGGACCACATAAGTCCATGTGTAGAAGTTGTAACCGTCTTTTTGAGCTCGGGGTAGTCTTAGTGTGAAAAGACTTTCTTTTTGCTTTCCCCAACTCACAAGAAGAACACAGATGATCTTTGACGAATTTTAATTTTGGAAGGCCATTCACAATATTATTCTTTGAAAGCAAGTTGATGGTGTCGAAGTTTAGATGAGATAGACGACGATGCCATAACCATGCTTGAGACGATGTTGCTTTAGCCATTAAGCAAATTGGATTGGGAGTTGTTGAGTCTTGCAGAGTAATGGAATACAAATCTGTGCCACGAGAACCTGTGAGAAGATCATTTCCCTTTAAATCACGGATATAACATGTCGACTTCTGAAAAGCAACTTCCAAATCCGCATCACAAAATTGACCAACGGAGAATAAATTATGATTAAGCCCTTCGACGTAATAAACATGTTTGATAGTAATAGTTCCTTGAAACAGATCTCTATAACTAAGAATTGGTGCAATTTGATCATTTCCAAACTTCCCCGTTCCCAGAAATTTCTCCATAAAATTAGTTAGAAGTTTAAGATTTCCAGTCATGTGCTTTGAGCACCCAGAGTCGACGATGAATAGAATTATCTCTACGAGCTACAAAAGAATTAGAAGACAATGGAGTATTGGACACGGTGGAACACCTAGGAGTCTTATGTTCCAAAATATTAGCAGTTCTAGATGCATTTCCTAGAGGCATACTAATGTTTGGGTTAACATTTCCTATTTGAGACTTAGGTTTCCAATTGTATCCGGGTGGTGTATCCTTAGGATACCTCTAACTGTATGTCTTACTAACTTTCTCATAGAACTTCCTAGTTATGTTTCTAGATTTCTTAACAGTGGAGTCTATTGCAACGGTTTTCTTACAGGATGTTGCAACAGATTAGTTCACATTATGCTTGGGTTCTCTAGCACTAATAGGCACAGCCATTGGTTATCTAGTCCTAGAATTCATGCAATTGATATAATGTAGAACACACAAATCATGATTGTCATTCAGCACACATTTTTCACAAGTAACACAAACAAAGTTGACATTCGAGGTCTTAGCATTCAAACTGTCATTACACGCAGTTACAGACGTTTTATTATTAGAAAACTTAAAATTCCTACGGTGGTCTTCTACTTCTTGCTTCTTCCCTTGACTATTGTTAGACATGACTCTATCTCCCAGTTGATTGCTCTTAAGCTGTGGTCTGCTAACACTAGTAGTGGGAATTACTCTTGTAGAGAAAGACACGCGTTTGTTAGTCTTCCTAATGTCTTGAGGCAACTGTTGTGTTCTAGTTTGATTAGGCTTTGTGTGCACTTTATACATTCCTGGTGCAATCACATTTGTGTTCTTGATAATTGGCAACACATTCTGAGGCAAAATTTGTGCAGTGACTGGTTTTGAAAAATCATGGGACACATTTTGTGTGGTAACTGACTTTGACTTTGAGAAATCTGTCTTTGCAAGAGAATCTAAAAAAATAGCTGGTTTACCTAAAATTGAATGTCTTTGACTTTTAAAAACATTCGGTTGTCGAATAACCGATGATTTTTCAAACTTAGTTTGCACAGATTTTCCTTTCATCTTTTCTATGAGTTTCTTCAACTCACTTATTGCAATTCCTTTGTCTTGTAATTGTGCTTTCAAGTCTTGAATTTCAAAATATTGTTCACGTTCTTTTAGAAATACGTTTGACTGATTTTCTTTGAAAGATTTGTCATTTTTATCCTTTCTTTGCACTGTTGTAAATCAAGTTCAAGACTAATCGCATGTTTCTGAAGTGATTTAAAACTCTTTGACATTGTTCTACTTTTTGAAAGCTCTTTTTCAAGATGTTCACATTTTTCCACAGTTTCCAAGTAATCACATTGCAAATTAGTAACTTCATCCAGATCAGTGTACACACCAAGTATTGCATTCATGTGATCAACATAGTAATATTCCCTTGAAAGTCGGTCAATTTCATTCAAAAACTGTGTTTGTTGAATTTCCAGTTGAGATGTGAGAGTGTCTACTTCATGTTCAAGAGAATTAAAGTATCTCAAATCTGCAACCATTTCCTCGTTCAAACACAAGTGAAATTTTTCTAAGTCCGCATTTATTCTTCTAATTTGGGGGCAAAAATTTCCTTCGATTGTGTTTTGAATGAAAGGATCTATGTTACCAAAATATGTTCTTTTAGCGATTGTTTGTTTGCAACGTTCCACTCCATCAAAAATCATGTCAACACTCTTTTTAATCTTGAAAAGTTCTTTAGAGCTTTTACACTTTTGATCCCAAGGAATAGATTCATCCATTTATTTTTATAACAAAGTTGTTTGTTTACGAAAAGACTCTTTGGAAAATTCATTATTAGAAGATGTATGACTCATCTTAGACGTTCTTGGAAAATAGTGTTGTTCAGGCGACTTTTCCCGTTGTGGAACGAATAAATCATAAATATTATTCAACCAGTCATAATCAAACGATTTAATTAAATCGCTTAATTTTGATCGACTTTCTTTGTCAAGACGAATCATTTCGTCAGATTCAGGGGCTAACATTAACGCAAGATTATCATTATAGCAACCTATATCATACAAACGAGGATTCGCTCTTTGAGCTTTCTTGAGGAACTCAGGTTTTGCAAAACTCGTTTTACAATTACGATTAAGCATATTCATTATTTGAACAGATTGACTGGTTTTATATACAATATCATTCAAAACCTCGACTTTGTTTTTTAAAGCAATGACTTTATCAAGTTCTTTGTCTTCACGAGTTTTTAAAGCTTAATCTGAGCCTCTTTTGCTTGTGACATTATGGAGATGGTTTCTTGATGTGCACAAAGCTCCTTTTTCATATCCGAAATCGTTTGATTTAAATCATTTATTTTTCGAGTATATGCATTAGATGACTTTTCAAAATCGATTTTGTATGACATTAAATCCCCTTTAGCTTTTGCACAATCAATTTCCACCTTTGACGCATAATTCACATCATTATACTTATCAAGTTCCGCTTGGAACTTCTTAAGGTCTTTAAACATCAACTGATTAGTCTTGGACAGTTCATTGTTTGCTTCTTTGAAATGGTTATTTGATGATTCTAAACTTTTATTTGCCCGAAACAGGGACAATATTAGATTACAATCCAAGCCCGTTGAACCCGACTAGCCTATTACAATACAAGACCCAATTTGACTTTATAAGACCGATAACATTCTTGTTTGACTTAATATAATTAAGGCTAACAATCTCCCCCAATGTTGAGGTCTCTTTCTTCAAACTCCTCCATACCACCGATGACATTCTTATAGGAGTTTGCTTTGTTTTATCATTGTCTCCCCTGACGTTAAAGATATGACTTTTGACGTTTATGCTTTGCTTTGTTTTTGGTCTTGTCTTTTTTGTAATGGCTTTATTCATTCATGCTTTGTGATCTTGATCTTGAGCCTTTATCTTTTGACTTTTAGTTTTTGAGATCGTTATCTTGCATCATCTCCTTGACTTGAATCATCTTGATTTGACTTCCTTGATCAACTTGTGCTCTTGACCAACATGCTCATACTTGTTACATTCTTGTTTGACATATATGATTATTAGTCTAACAATCTTCCCCAATAGATGATTCTTTATTTGACTATGAGGCTCTTTGATGGTGGGGAAGTTTAGAATCAACGATCTTGATGTTGAATGATTGACTTTGAAAGTATGAGTATGAGCATGTGGTTTATGAATTTGACTTCGTTGGAATAAGGCAACAACACTTGTCGTGTCTAAACCTGAAAAATAAGGGGGAGTTTGCAATAAAGATGAATTTGGATTTGTCATTCATTTTGAGTTCGGTTGATTTAACCTCCGGTTTTGGACATATTATAGTATAAATACTCTTACCTGTGATCAGGTAGATTCAAACAGAAATCTCCTTGACAGGGTTTCCAGCTCAAAGCGTAGGATCTTCTAACACAGATGTATTAGATGTACCATGTTGTAGTTCTCATTACCGGTAACGTCTCCAAAGCTGACAAACTAGTAAGAGTGAATCAGTTAGTACTATTTTCTGGAGTAAAGTCGTTTAATTATTTACGGGACCAAAATTGATATCCGTTACACAAGGCGCGATTTCATATAGAATTTCGCAAGGTCACCTACCCAGAGCTTGTTGGATGTAGGATCAAGCAGGATTATTCTATCTTCACGGTGTAAATACATTAAGTATCACTCGGATGTTCTGGCAAGATCAAAGGATAATGCGTTATGACTCTTTGTTACAAACTTGTGTTTTTAACTTTATGGTGTTCAACAAGTGTATTTTTGACATTGTGTCCTATTGAGATTTATAATTTGATCTCTTCTTGGCTCTAGACTCGATTTTGTGCACTTTGGTTTTAGTACTCGGAGGCTGGAGCTGACTGCCCACCTATTCAATATTAACAATCTTGGAGTGAGATGTCAATAGATAACGTGTGTATCTCCGTGAAAAATGAGAAAAGTTTCTTTTAAGAGAAACCCGAATGGCTGGGAAGGGTTGTGCATTGTATCCGGGTCCATGACAGACTTTGTTCATATCAACAATCATTCATTGTGATTTTGATAGTTATGTATGTTGACCGGTTTCTGCCTAAGTTGTTTGGAGGGCTTCTTTCTTTTCACCCTTTATCCAACATTTCTTTTATTCATTCTTAACCCTTTAATGGCTTACCAAGACGTCATTACTAACACCTTGTTGTGATTGTTCCAGTGTTAGCTTAATCTTAGTCGGCATTTTTTCCTTTTACTCATTCTTCTCCATTCATACCTAAGGACTGCTATTTCTAACTATGGAGTTGCTCTTTGGATAGATGCTCTCCGGTTCTGTTTGATCATAGGACTTATACCTAACCTAACCACCTTATGACTTCAGAATCGTTGTGAAATCAATAGGTTGTTGGGTATAGAGATCGAACCATTAAACCATTTTCTGACATTGTTATTTTCAAATACTCCCCCTACACATGTGCTCCGAGATTCGAAATTGTTTAGCACATGAAGGAAAGAGTTGCACTTAGAGTCTTAAAGATCACATTCTTCTATATCATATTTTAATTACAATTTTCTCCCCTTATTTTTATATATAAAAAACTTAGTATTTGGAAATAACACCAATGATTAAAATTTGACATGAAAAATTCCATGGGGAGAGAAAATTATACAGGATATTGCATGAATTAATTTTCTGATAGCTCCCCCCTTCAACAGTTTATGTGGGATACCAATATTTATTTAACTTGACATTTGGAATGAAAAATTGATTTATGACACCACAAATACTGGATGTCACTATGAGGACGGGAGTGAGATGGTTAATGAACAATGTATATTATTAAGTGACATTATGTTTCCCACTAATTTTAATTTCACAAAATGTGTTTGGATACATAAATTGACATTTATGAATGTCCCAACACAGTTACAAAGACTTTGGTTTTTAAAATAGCTCCCCCTCAGAATTGATTAACATAAAATGAAAATTCTATTTACACTACACTTCTTTGAAATTATTTCGAGTTAGGATAGGAAGGGAGTGTTGAACACACAATTTTAACAATACCATTTTTATGGAAAAAATACACAAATTATATTGTAGACATTTTGACATTGAGAGTTCTTTTTGAAAAAAATTGTTGTTCAACGATTTTAAAAACACATGATAGAAGACTTCTCTTCTATTTTTAGAGTAAGTGCACTGAAGCGTACACTTCCCTATAACATTCGGGACTAAGTTATGCACTGAAATCTACATAAGTCATTCAGAAAAAATTTAGAAATGACATGTTTTGAAAGCATTTGAAACTCTTGCTCGAACTTTATTTACACGCCCGTGTCGATGTTAATCACATTTATGGTTACGTACATGTTATCGACTCCAAGAGGACACGTGGAGAAGATTCTTTTTGTTTTTGGGGGGGGGTCTTTTTTGAAATTTTTCTGATTTTATATTTTGTTTTTCTAGGTTTTATATTTTCTATTTTCCTTTTTGTTGATTTTATATTTTTTGTATTTTCTTTTTCAAAATTTTTATAAATCAAAAATAAAGAGAGACTAAAAATATTTACAAATTGATGTTTGATGGATCAAGCAAATTCAATTGCCAGAACCTCCAGTTCATCTGGAGTCAAACATCTCATACCGAGTCGTCTGCAATGGTATCTTAAACCTATCTTATGATAAGCTTTAATAAACAAGTTCAGCTAATGGTATCGGTTCCGACAATATGAAGATTCAACAATACCCTTTTCAAACATGTCTCCTCTTATGAAGTGATATCTGGCATCGATGATGCTTGGTGCGGGAATGCTTGGATCTGGATTTGTGTTGGACACAAGATTGCTATGGCTGCCTTTGAGTAACAATACATAGGTATTTTATCAAAGTGGAAGTCATAATCTGTGAGCTGAGTTCTCCACCATAGAATTTGTGTGCAGCACGCAAATAAAGATACATACTCGGCTTCTGCTGAAGACATTGAGGTGCAATCCTGCTTTTTGGATGACCAGCTGGCTAATTTATCACCACCTAGAAATTATATGCCACCAGATGTACTCTTGCGTGAATTGAGACAACCCGCGTGATCCGAATCTGAAGAAGCAGTTAGTTCGAAACCGGTTTCCTTCGGATACCAGAGACCCATGTTAATGGAGTCTTTAAGGTACCGAAAGATCCGCTTAACCGCGGTGAGATGTTTCTCAGTCGGTTTCGCTTGATAGCGAGCACAATAACATGTTGCATGTACAATATCTGGTCTACTTGCTGTTCGGTACATGAGTTCTCCGACCATACTACGATATTTCGTTTGGTCGACCGGAGTACCACTCAAGTCAGCATCAAGGTGTTTTGTAGCCATTGGTGTACCAATGCTATCACATGAGGTCATACCATACTTTTTAAGTATATCTTGAGCATACTTAGCTTGGTTTATAAAGATACCACGAGGGGATTGGTGGATCTGAATTCCTAAAAAGAATTTCAGTTCCCCCATCATAGACATATCAAAGTTGCTGTGCATTAGTTTTTAAAAACATTTTGAATGTTTTGGGTTGGTAGAACCAAAAATAAAGTCATCAACGTAAATTTGCACAAGCAATATGTCTTCCCCATGTTTAGTTATGAACAGAGTTAGATCAATAGAACCTTTTAACTGACGGTTTCCGAGCATTGATGATATGGTAAGGAGTTTTCTCATGTCGAGGAATTACAAGTGAACGGTTTTGAGTGAAACATGATGTTGCAATTGCTTCAGCCCAGAAGAACAACAGAACTTTATCGGCGCTTAGCATTGTTCGAGTAGCCTCAACAAGAGTACGGTTCCGTCTTTCGACAACGCCGTTTTGTTCAGGTGTTCGAGCAGTTGACGTTTCGTGTCTGATTCCCTCTTTTGCAAAGTATGCATGAAGAGTTTTATTAAGAAATTTCGTGCCTTTGTCAGTTCGAACTGTTGTAACTTGAGCATGAAGTCCTCTTTGGACAAGTGTGAGGAAATCAATGAGAACTCCAGGTGTTTCATCTTTGGACCTCAAGAAGTGAGTCCAGGTATATCGGGAGTAGTCATCAACAATTACGAGAACATATTTCTTTCCATTAATGCTTTCTACCCGCATTGGACCACATAAGTCTATGTGTAGAAGTTGTAACCGTCTTTTTGAGCTCGGGGTAGTCTTAGTGTGAAAAGACTTTCTTTTTGCTTTCCCCAACTCACAAGAAGAACACAGATGATCTTTGACGAATTTCAGCTTTGGAAGGCCATTCACAATATTATTCTTCGAAAGCAAGTTGATGGTGTCAAAGTTTAGATGAGATAGACGATGATGCCATAACCATGCTTGAGACGATGTTGCTTTAGCCATTAAGCAAATTGGATTGGGAGTTGTTGAGTCTTGTAGAGTAATGGAATACAAATCTGTGCCACGAGAACCTGTGAGAAGATCATTTCCCTTCAAATCACGGATATAACAACGGAGAATAAATTGTGATTAAGCCCTTCAACGTAATAAACCCGTTTGATAGTAATCGTTCCTTGAACTAGATCTCCATAACCAATAATAGGTGCAATTTGATCATTTCCAAACTTCACCGTTCCTAGAAATTTCTCCACAAAATTAGTTAGAAGTTTGAGATTTCTGGTCATGTGCTTTGAGCACCCAGAGTCGACGATGAATAGAATTATCTCGACGAGCTGCAAAAGAATTTGAAGACAATGGAGTATTGGATAGAATGGAACACCTAGGAGTCTTATGTTCCAAAATATTAGCAGTTCTAGATGCATTTCCTAGAGTCATACTAACGTTTGGTTTAACATTTCCTATTTGAGACTTAGGTTTCCAATTGTATCCGGGTGGTGTATCCTTAGGATACCACCAACTGTATGTCTTACTAACTTGCTCATATAACTTCCGAGTTATGTTTCTAGATTTCTTGACAGTGGAGTCTGTTGCAACGGTTTTCTTACTGGATGTTGCAAAAGACTGGTTCACATTATGCTTGGGTTATCTAGTACTAATAGGCACAGTCATTGGTTGTCTAGTCCTAGAATTCATGCCATTGATATAATGTAGAACACACAAATCATGATTGTCATTCAGCACACATTTTCCACAAGTAACACAGACAAAGTTGACATTCGAGGTCTTAGCATTCAAACTATCATTACACGCAGTTACAGACGTTTTATTATTAGAAAACTTAAAATTCCTACGGTGGTCTTCTACTTCTTGCTTCTTCCCTTGACTATTGTTAGACATGACTCTATCTCCTAGTTGATTGCTCTTAATCTGTTGTTTGCTAACACTAGTAGTGGGAATTACTCCTGTAGAGAAAGACACGCGTTTGTTAGGTTTCCTAATGTCTTGATGCAACTGAGGTGTTCTAGTTTGATTAGGCTTTGTGTGCACTTTATACATTCCTGGTGCAATCACATTTGTGTTCTTGACAATTGGCAACATATTCTGAGGCAAAATCTGTGCAGTGACTGGTTTTGAAAAATCATTAGACACATTTTGTGTGGTAACTGGCTTTGACTTTGAGAAATCTTTCTTTGCAAGAGAATCTGAAAAAATAGCTGGTTTACCTAAAATTGATTGTCTTTGACTTTTAAAAGCATTCGGTTGTCGAATAACCGATGATTTTTCAAACTTAGTTTCCACAGATTTTCCTTTCATCTTTTCTATGAGTTTCTTCAACTCACTTATTGCAATTCCTTTGTCTTGTAATTGAGCTTTCAAGTCTTGAATTTCAAAATATTGTTCACGTTCTTTCAGAAATACGTTTGACTGATTTTCTTTGAAAGATTTGTCATTTTTTATCTTTTCTTTGCACTGTTGTAAATCAAGTTCAAGATTAATCGCATGTTTCTGAAGTGCTTCAAAACTCTTTGACATTGTTCTACTTTTTGAAAGCTCTTTTTCAAGATGTTCACATTTTTCCAAAGTTTCCAAGTAATCACATTGCAAATTAGTAACTTCATCCAGATCAGTGTACACACCAAGTATTGCATTCATGTGATCAGCATAGTAATATTCCCTTGAAAGTCGGTCGATTTCATTCAAAAACTGTATTTTTTGAGTTTCCAGTTGAGATTTGAGAGTGTCTACTTCATGTTCAAGAGAATTAAAGTATCTCAAATCAGCAACCATTTCCTCGTTCAAACACAAGTGAAATTTTTCTAAGTCCGCATTGATTCTTCTAATTTGGGGGCAAAAATTTCCTTCGATTGTGTTTTGAATGAAAGGATCTATGTTACCAAAATATGTTCTTTTAGCGATTGTTTGTTTGCAACGTTCCACTCCATCAAAAATCGTGTCAACACTCTTTTTAATCTTGAAAAGTTCTTTAGAGCTTTTACACTTTTGATCCCAAGGAATGGATTCATCCATTCGTTTTTCTAACAAAGTTGTTTGTTTACGAAAAGACTCTTTGGAAAATTCATTATTAGAAGATGTATGACTCATCTTTGACGTTCTTGGAAAATAGTGTTGTTCAGGCGACTTTTCCCGTTGTGGAACGAACAAATCATAAAGATTATTCAACTTGTCATAATCAAACGGTCTGATTAAATCGCTTAATTTTGATCGACTTTCTTTGTCAAGACGAATCGTTTCGTCAGATTCAGGGGCTAACATTAACGCAAGATTATCATTATAGCAACCTATATCATACAGACGAGGATTCGCTCTTTGAGATTTCTTGAGGAACTCAGGTTTTGCAAAACTCATTTTACAATTACGATTAAGCATATTCATTGTTTGAACAGATTGGCCAGTTTTATATACAATATCATTCAAAACCTTGACTTTGTTTTCTAAAGCAATGACTTTATCAAGTTCTTTGTCTTCACGAGTTTTGTAAAGCTTAATCTGAGCCTCTTTTGCTTGTGACATTATGGAGATGGTTTCTTGATGTGCACAAAGCTCCTTTTTCATATCCAAAATCGTTTGATTTAAATCATTTATTTGTCGAGTATATGCCTTAGATGACTTTTCAAAATCGATTTTGTATGACATTAAATCCCCTTTAGCTTTTGCACAATCAATTTCCACCTTTGACGCATAAATCACATCATTATACTTGTCAAGTTCCTCTTGGAACTTATTAACGTCTTTAAACATCAAACTGATTAGTCTTAGGGGGGGGGGGGGGAAAGTTCATTGTTTGCTTTCTTTGAATTGGTTATTTGATGATTCTAAAACTTTATTTTTAGTTTTGAAATCCCTCAATTTCACCTTTCAATTTATCAATAAATCCCTGTTTGATGAGTCCCAAAAATTTATTTCGGTTTTGTCGTCATCAATTTCACTTTATTGTTTCTGAATTAAAGATAAGCAGTAAATCACGTTCTTGATCAAGATCCATCAGTATCATCAGGGTCATCCTGATCTCTATCATAAATTTATTTTAGTTTTTGTATTAAAGAAGAAAGCAAATCACGTTCTTGATCAAGATCATCAGTATCATCCTGGTCATCCTCAGGATGTTCATTTTCTATGGCAAACACATTATAGTTGTCATTATTGTTTTATACCTTATGCATTGGCTCATCATAAAAGATTGGTCCAGAATTGTCAACTGGATCTGGAGTAACCTCTCGAATCTGTGCCATGTACATATAATGTGCCTCCAATTCCTGATCATCAGGCTCATCATCAGTATCATCTTTCTAATCAGCTTGTTCTGCATTCAACTGAACCCCAACTTCCTCTTGTTTACACAATAACAACTTTTCCTTGTGATAAAGCAGCATCCTTTATTCGTTTGGTTTTTGACATTCCCTTGATACATGCCCATATTCCTTGCAGTTATAACACTGAATCCCAGACTTCTGGACAACCAGAGTACCTACATTTTCCCTAGCCCTAGCAACATTGACTGCCCTCTGATTATCATGCCCAGTGCTTCTGTTGATTCTTGGAGAATTATCTTGATTAGCTCTACTGGTGTTTGATGAAGTTCGAAGGTTGTTGTTGGTAGGTTTGTAAATTTTCTTAAACGAGAGAGAAATTAAAGCCATGAGTTTGTCAATCTCCTTTTCCTTTGACATTTCCTCATCTTCAGTAACCGTAGCAGGTTCTGGATCATAAGTAGGAGCAGAAGTGGTAACAATTGCTTTTCCTCTATCTGGTGGAGGAATATTGAGTGTTTTGAGTAGGATGGTTTTGATGATGGTAAACTGGTTGTTGTTGAGCAACAAGTACAAGTGGATTAGCAATACGTGCTAGTCTTTCGCTCTTTATCATCATTGGACTTCATTTGGTGTTGGTTCAGGAATTTCATAAGGCTTGTGATAGAGCAGTCTTCAGCTCTTGGCTCTGTTATACAAGTGTCACCAAACTTTGCCATTCTGTTGTAGTTGAAGTAAGAACTGAGCATTCACTTGATGATTAGTAACATCACACTGATTTCGACAAGCTCATTCATCATCTTGTAAAACCTTGAGTAATACGATTCAAGTGATTCACCATCCCATGATGTGAATTTTCCAAAACTCCCAATATTAATTGGTTTTCAAGATCTTAAACATTGATTGATTCACCTTGTTTCAACCTTTTAATGGCTTTCTATATTTCACATGCATTTGGACAAGCATGAATGTGGAGATAGATATCATTATCTATCCCGTGAGAATGATCTGAAACGGCTTTAGCTTTCGTATTCAGTGATCGAATATGTCTTGTGAAACATTCTTATAAGTTCTCCATTATACCTTTCTGTAGTTATTTTTGAACTACCTTAGTAAACTGGACTGTCTTCTTAGCCATTGATACGCGATATTGGTGGATTTTGGAGATAATAGTGGATGAGTTCATGTTAGGTTTGGTGTCAATGTATCTCTTGATTCTGGATTTCAACATGAAAACGTAATTACCTGGTGCTAACATTGGTGGACGATCTTTGCTACCCGCTTCCATGATAGCATTATGAAGAGCATTCGATGATTGAGTTTGCAAATTGGTATTTGAATTTGACATTTTGATGAAGTTGTTGTAAATGGATATCGGATCTTAAGTGTTATGAAGTGATTGATTGTGGTTTTAAATGAATTAACGTTCACGGGATTTTACAAATCTTTGATTAAAACCGAGAAAAGAATCGTATCTTTCGCGGGATTTTACAAAATCAAGAAGAAACCGTGAATGAATAATTAATTGACGTTTCAAGTATGATTAAGTTGATTGTTGGTTTGATTTGGTTTGAGACAAAACGCAATGAAGAAGAAATTTTGCCAGAGTTTCTG
This sequence comes from Tanacetum coccineum, assembly GCA_026074375.1. NCBI lineage: Eukaryota > Viridiplantae > Streptophyta > Magnoliopsida > Asterales > Asteraceae > Tanacetum > Tanacetum coccineum. The sequence continues at coordinate 35,238 of BQNB010021887.1, read as the reverse complement.
TCCAACAAAACGCAATATAGGTCTTCAAGGTAGACAAAACGCAGAAAGCAAATCGCAGTAAGGCACCTTAGACAAAACGCAGTGAATTCTTAAGACAAAACGCAACCAAGAAATGAAATGGACAGAGTCTCCCCTAGGCAAAACGCAATAAGGGTCTTCAATTAGGCAAAACGCAATGGCAAATCGCAACCTGTAAAATCAACCAAAACGCAGAGGCAAAACGCAATAACCAAAACGCAGAGGCAAAACGCAGAACCAAAACGCAGAGGCAAAACGCAAGACCAAAACGCAGAGGCAAAACGCAAGATATCTTTGGGCAAATCGCAACGAATGAAGCAAAACGCAATCAAGAACACCCCTTCAGTTAGTCAAAACGCAGCCAAGAAAAAATCACCAAACTTTCTTGAAAGCTACGAAATGATGTTAAAACCACCTAGTAATGATGCAAGGGATAGTTCTTAGCCCAAAAGTACAAATCTTTAACTCCTTTAACCACAAACAAAGATCAAATGTTGATTTTTTTTCTTGCTTTTTTCGAACAAAAAAAAAACCAACAAAAAAACCCACGAATTTCACACAAAACAAACACTAAACACCCCTTTAGCTCTGGTACCACATGTTATCCCACTAATTTAATCCATTACACAACACTAACCTTTACCAATAAGCTAGAAAATAAGAAGAAAACTTAAAGAGAGAAAGTAGAGAGAGAAACAAAAGAGGAATATTGGATTAGAGAAAAGAGTGGTGAGTTACAAGAGATAGAAATGTAACCAACACCCTCTCCTTGTATGGAGAGGGTTCTATTTATACCTATGCCTTGCTATCTTGGCACTTGGGCTTTCTAAACGGGCCGGGCTTGGTTTAACTTGGGCTTTGAGCCCGAAACACGGACAATATTAGATTACAATCCAAGCCCGTTGAACCCGACTAGCCTATTACAATACAAGACCTAGTTTAACTTTCTAAGACCGATAACATTCTTGTTTGACTTAATATAATTAAGGCTAACACCGGTCCTGCGGGTATTGTTCAGCAAGCCAAGCTGCTTAAAGAAAAGGTTTTTATTCTTGATTCAGATGGGGCTTTAATGTCAACACAACAATATATGCAACAAATTATTGAGGATGTGGGTGAGGATGATGATTTCAATAGTGGGGCGTGGGTTAGCGCTACTAACTATGTGAAGGCATTTGGTGGCAATGTAACTGGATGTTTGGTAGACATCAACAACTTTCTGAAAAAGGGAAAACTTAACCAAGTTGTTGCAATAGTGAAGTCGTGTTCTCTGAATGTGCTTGGAGATCTAAATGTGACTATGAAAGATCTATCAGGTACAATACTTGGAACAATACATCACAAAGCCATTGGTGAGGGTGGTTATTGATGTGTCGTTGTGTGGTGTATATTTTATGATTAAGTTTAATTTATATTTCTACCGGACTCAACCAAAAACAACACTTTAACGGGCAGTGTACCCGATCGGTAGTAGTTTCGTCGTAAGTAGGGTGTCTGTTGGGAATTAGTGATTTGATGAGACAAAATAAATAAAAGAATGAAACAAGAAGGACTTAAATGCAAGCTAGGACATCCTCTTTAATAGATGGAAGGATTTTGAGATTCTGAAAGATATTCCCTAAGAGATAAAAGATATAGAAGAAGATAAAAGTTAGGAAGATATTATTTGTTTCCTAATTATATTTGTTCTTATCCTTTATAAACCTAGATGATCTCTACTATATAAAGAGACATTAGGTCGTGTAGTATATGTATAGACAGAAAAAACGTGTGTGTATCCCAAGGGAAAATGTAGACGTCTAGTTTGTGTAGTGTAGCCTCAAGGATCTTATGATTCATGTTACAACTTATTGATGTAACTGTTTTACTATTGATCGAAGTAGAATTGAGGCTTGGAGTGAATAATAATGAAGAAAAACCTTGTTGATGATAACATTGTTCTTATGTTTAATTCTCGCTATGCAATATGTTTATTATCTTTGTTATGCTTGTGTCAGCTAGATGAGGTCTAAACAACCTCGAGCTATAAACGATCAAAGAACCTATCATGTGATTAGGTTCTATCAGGTGGTTTCAGAGCCACGGGGCTCTTGATCTCGGATCTACAAGGTTTTATAAATCGAAGAAAGAAGATTTTTTTTCTATCATAATCAACCAAAAAAGTTGAAGTTGTGTTCTGGTCGTCGACTCATGCACTCCTCTTATGGTGATTTCTGGAACACTATTCTATTGATTTAATTGTTCTTAGGTATGCGTGTTTATTCATCATTTGTCATGGCGAATTCCCTATTTTCATTTTTCTAGGGTTTCGACATGTCTTTGGGTGTATTTAGGGTTTACTGTAATGGATAATCTGTCTGGGGGTTTTTTTTGTTTTCACACTTTGCTTGCGTAATTAATCAGTGTGGGTGTTCTGTTATGGACTAATCAGTTCACGATCCGATGGATCGACACACCCCATACGCTCAAAACATTCATCACCGAAACTTAACCATGATTCACAAAATCAAGATCACAATGAACGTGGACCCATACCTATCACGACAGCAACAAATCAACTCTAAAAACCCAATCGATATCACACCATGATCCTAATAAAAATCTATGTGGAGCGTGTGTGATGATGCTCATCGTAATCATTGGTCGTCTAAATCTAATTTGTCGGTGAACATTGTGGATTGTGCAGTTTTATAAAACTGAACCAAAAAGAAAAAGGTACGTAGATATATATAAGGATTCATTGATTGTTCTTTGGTTTTAATCATTATATACTTAATACTGCCAGGAGATGTTAAATCTATTGTTAATACTGCTGTGTGATTGTTACTACTGCTAAGCTTATTTGTTACTACTGTTAGATTAGTGACACTTTAGTGACAGATTAGTGACACTAAAAAGTGTCACTAAAAGAATGGGATGAAGGAGAATAATGATTAGCGACGGATTTGTGACAGAATAGTGACAGCTTAGCAACGGACTACTGACATTAAAAATTGTTGCTAAATGGTATAGGAGGAAGGAGATAGATGTTTAGTAACAGTTTTGTGAAACTATACAAGTGTCGTCTGGATACTTAAAAAAAGAAAAAAAGAAAAAAAGGGTATCCTTAGCAGTTTGATGTTCATTTAAGGCGAAGGTTTAGATACTCCCCGTGATGGTTTAGCAAGTACAAGTTAGTACTCGTCGTTAACAACTTAGTACTGCTTGCATTCATTAGTACTACTTATATACTTTATACTATCAAGATCGATACAAGACAGGTTAGTACTAATTGGGCTTCAAGGAAATTTATGCTACCAGGTTCTTGTTTAAGTTAGCATTGCGTGTTATTGTTTACTTTGAATGTTCTAATACTACTCTTACATGAATTAGAGTTGCAAAGTTAGTTGAGAAAACAATAGTTAGTTTATACTGTTACCCGTTGGAACTTAATACTGTTGGTTTACATCACTACTACTGGGCTTGAATAGTTTGTACTACCAGCATTACCAGATATCGGACAGCACATAGTTTTTGGATCTCGTACAACACACACAAAAGGAAGTTAATACTGTTGTAGTAATTTGCTAGGGTTAGCAGTTACTACTGTTAGACTTAAACCAAGGTTTGTGCTGCTCATATATTTTTAATACTGCCAATAGAAGGAGTTACTACCGTTGGTTGCTATTGATCGGTTTTAAGGGGATGCTAACAGATTGGGATTGATTTTAAATGTTCTTAAACGTTTAAAAGGCTCGTTTTTGGATTATTTGGATTAATTGGTTGCGAAGAAGATTGTTTATGGCTTATTTGATGTTGAAGTGGAGTTTTTTAGATGCGTGTTCTTATCATATCTTAAAGTAGGTGTTACACTTTGAAGATAACTTGTTTGTGCTTAGAAACGATGTGACGAAGACTTGACGAATCTAGCAAAGGTGTGTGATCTAACTTATGGTGCTCAATGCTCACATTTGCTATCACTTTGGTTATGTGTCTCATAGAAGATGAGGATTTTTGTCAAGAGGTTGCGATCTACTTATATTTCACAGATTTATTTATAAGTTTGACGTCACGTGGATAGTACAAGACATAAGACACAAGTTTGGGTTATTCTACTTCTACATCAAGTTCGTTATACTTAATTTTCTTCATCAGTAATCATTACATAGAGCCTACAGAATTGAAGATTCAAGAAATGGTTAACATATGGGTTTCAGGGGAAGCTTAATGTTAAAATGTTTAACCATTTACATGCATCATTGAGGTGAAGGTTTTTACTACTGCTAATCATTATTACTACTGCTAGTGTGAGTTTCTATTACTCAAGTTCATTTTTCTTATTGTACTTAATGGTGGGTAATCTGAGAAATTAGAAAGATTGGATTAGAAGTGTGATATTGGTTTGTAGTGGTCAAGATCAAAGTTGCTTATATTCATGGTCTATTGGATTATGACAAAAAGAGGAAGAAGATGTTAACAGGTACAATTGGCAACTTATAGATCCTTGGTGTGGCATGGTACAAAGGAAAAACTATTTAGGGGAAAGTTTTTGTTTTATTTTAAGCTATTTTTATTTAAGGAGATGAGTACATCTCAACTGGCGCCGGGGAAGCTATGCTTGTGCATGTGAGATTAAAGTTCGTACACGATTTTGTGTTGTTTTGTCATCATCAAATAGGGGAAGATTGTTGGGAATTAGTGATTTGATGAGACAAAATAAATAAAAGAATGAAACAAGAAAGACTTAAATGCAAAGCTGGAATTCTTCAAAAGATGGAAGATTTTGAAGATTCTAAAAGATCTCCTTAAGAAGATAAAAGATATAGAAGATAAAGATAAAAGTTAGAAAGATATTATTTGTTTCCTAATTATATTTGTTCTTATCCTTTGTAAACCTAGATGATCTCTACTATATAAAGAGACATTAGGTCGTATAGTTTAAAAAGTACACAGAAAAACGTGTGTGTGTGTATCCCAAGGGAAAATGTAGACGTATAGTTTGTGTGATGTAGCCTCAAGGATCTTATGATTCCTGTTATATTTTATTGATATAACTGTTCTACTATTGATCAAAGTAGAATTGGGGCTTGGAGTGAATGATAATGAAGAAAAACCTTGTTGATAATAACATTGTTCTTATGTTTAATTTTGATGTGCATATATGTTATTATCTTTGTTATCATGATCCTAGATAAGGTCTAAACAACCTCGAGCTATAAACGATCCAAGAACTATCACGTGTTTTAGGTTCTATCAGGTGGTATCAGAGCCACAGGGCTCTTGATCTAGGATCTACAAGGTTTTACAAATCTAAGAAAGAAGATTTTTTTATCACAATCAACCAGAAAAGTTAAAGTTGGGTTCTGGTCGTCGACTCATGCACTCCTCTTATGGTGATTTCTAGAACACTATTCTATTGATTTAATTGTTCTAAGGTATGCATGTTTATTCATCATTTGTCATGGCGAATTCCCTATTTTTATTTTTTTAAGGTTTCAACATGTCTGTGGGTGTATTTAGGGTTTACTGTATGACTAATCAATCGGGTTGTATCACATTTTCTTGATTATTAATCATATCGTGGGTGCTGCTATTATGACTAATCAGTCAGATCCATATGGATCGACACACCCCATACGCTCAAAACATTCATCTCTGAAACTTAACCACGATTTACAAAATCAAGATCACAATGAACATGGACCCATAACCATCACGACAACAACAAATCATCTCCTAAAACCCAATCGATATCACACCATGATCCCAATAAAAAATCTATGTGGAGCGTGTGTGATGATGCTCATCGTAATCATTGGTCGTCTAAATCTAAAAGGTTGGTGAACATTGTGGATTGTGCAGTTTTATAAAATTGAAGCAAAAAGAAAAAGGTGTGTGGATATATATAAGGATTCATTGATTGTTCTTTGGTTTTGATCGTTATATACTTAATACTGCCAGGAGATGTTAAATCTATTGTTAATACTGCTGTGTGATTGTTACTACTGCCAAGCTTATTTGTTACTATTGTTAGATTAGTGACACTTTAGTGACAGATTAGTGACACTAAAAAGTGTCACAAAAAGAATGGGAGGAAGGAGAATAATGATTAGCGACGGATTTGTGACATAATAGTGACAGCTTAGCAACGAACTACTGACATTAAAAAGTGTTGCTAAATGGTATGGGAGGAAGGAGATAGATGTTTAGTGACAGTTTAGCTACAGTTTTGTGACACTATACAAGTGTCGTCTGGATACTTAAAAAAAGAAAAAAAGAAAAAAAGAAAAAAAGGAAAAAAGAAAAAAGGGTATCCTTAGCAGTTTGATGTTCGTTTAAGGCGAAGGTTTTGATACTCCCCGTGATGGTTTTGGCAGGTACATGTTAGTACTGGTCGTTAACAATTTACTACTGCTTGCATTCATTAGTACTGCTTATATACTTTATACTGTCAAGATCGATACAAGACAGGTTAGTACTGATTGGGCTTCAAGGAAATTTATGCTACCAGGTTCTTGTTTAAGTTAGCATTACGTGTTATTGTTTGCCTTGAATGTTCTAAGTACTACTCATTTCATGATTAGTGTTGCCAACAATTAGTGAGAAAACAGTAGTTAGTTTATACTGTTACCCGTTAGAACTTAATACTGCTAGTTTACATTACTACTACTGGGCTTAAATAGTTTGTGCTGCCAGCATTACCCGATATTGGACAACACATAGTTTTTGGAACTCATACAACACACACAAAAGGAAGTTAATACCGTTGTGGTAATTAGTACTGCTAGGGTTAGCAGTTACTACTGTTGGACCAAAACCAAGGTTTGTGCTGCTCATATATTTTTAATACTGCCATTAGAAGGAGTTACTACTGTTGGTTGCTACTGATTGGTTTAAGGGGAAGCTAACAGATTGGGATTGATTTTAAATGTTCTTAAACATTTAAAAGGCTCATTTTTGGATTATTTAGATTAATTAGTTACGAAGAAGATTGTTATGGCTTATTTGACGTTAAAGTGGAGTTTTTCGGATGCGTGTTCTTATCATATCTTAAAGTGGGTGTTACACTTTGAAGATAACTTGTTTGTGCTTAGAAACGATGTGACGAAGACTTGACGAATCTAGCAAAGGTGTGTGATCTAACTTATGGTGCTCAATGCTCACATTTGCTATCACTTTGGTTATGTGTCTCATAGAAGATGAGGATTTTTGTCAGAGTTGCGATTTACTTAATTTTACAGTTTTATTTATAAGTTTGGACGTTTTTTTCATCAATGTGGATAGTACAAGACATAAGACACAAGTTTGGGTTATTCTACTTCTACATCAAGTTCGTTATTCTTAATTTTCTTAATCAGTAATCATTACATAGAGCCTACAAAATTTAAGATTCAAAGAAATGGGTAAACATATGGGTTTCAGGGGATGCTTAATGTTAAAATGTTTAACCATTTACATGCATCATTGAGGTGAAGGTTTTTACTACCGCTAATCCTTATTACTATTGCTAGTGTGTGTTTCTATTATCAATGTTATTTTTCCTTATTGTACTTAATGGTGGGTAATTTGAGGAATTAGAAGGCTTGGATTAGAAGTGTGATATGGGTTTGTAGTGGTCATTTTCAAAGTTGCTTATATTCATAAGTCCCCTATTGGTTTATGACAAAAAGGGGAAGAAGATGTTAATAGGTACAATTGGCAAACTTATGATCCTTGGTGTGCAGGGTACAAAGGAAATCCACGTAAGGGGGAAGGTTTTTGTTTCGTTGCATAGGGAGATGATTACATCTCAAACTTCAGGGAGCTTTCGCTTTATATGAGTTCGTACACGACTGTGTTTGTTTTGTCATCATATCCAAATAGGGGAAGATTGTTGGGAATTAGTGATTTTGAGGAGAAAATTAAATAAAAAATAATGAAACAAGAAGGAATTAAATGCAAAGCTGGAATTCTTCAAAAGATGGAAGATTTTGAAGATTCTAAAAGATCTCCTTAAGAAGATAAAAGATATAGAAGATAAAGATAAAAGTTAGGAAGATATTAATTGTTTCCTAGTTATATTTGTTCTTATCCTTTGTAAACCTAGATGATCTCTACTATTTTAAAGAGGACTTTAGGTCCTGTGAGTTTATTTAAGTTACATAGAAAAACACGTGTGTGTGTATCCTAAGGGAAAATGTAGACGTCTAGTTTGTGTGATGTAGCCTCAAGGATCTTATGATTTCTGTTACAGTTTATTGATGTAACTGTTCTACTATTGATCAAAGTAGAATTGGGGCTTGGAGTGAATGATAATGAAGAAAAACCTTGTTGATGATAACATTATTCTTATGTTTAATTCCGCTATGCATATATGTTATTATCTTTGTTATCATGATCCTAGATGAGGTCTAAACAACCTCGAGCTATAAACGATCCAAAAACCTATCAGGTTATTAGGTTCTAAACAACAAGTGGTATCAGAGCTTGTTGTGAAGCTTTGAATAAGAAGAAACAAACAACTCATACTAGATCTAATTCTCTGTGATAAAATAGAGTCAGGAACTACTTCTACAACTATGACTCCAAGAGTCCCTATCCTCAACCTAGGAGAATATGATCTCTGGTTAATGAGGGTAGAACAATACTTTCTCATGACTGATTACTCCCTTTAGGAAGTAATTCTGAATGGTAACAAAGTGCTGAAGAGAACTGTTGGAGAAACTGAGCAGGAATATGAACCTACTACTGCAGAAGAAAAGCAGGACATGAGGAATGAGATGAAAGCTAGAGGAACTCTGTTGATGGCACTCCCAAATAAGGATCAACTGAAGTTCCATTCATATAAAGATGCAAAATTTCTCATGGAAGCCATAGAGAAGAGGTATGGAGGAAACAAGGAATCCAAGAAAGTTCAGAGGACACTACTCAAGCAACAATATGAGAACTTTTCAGGATCAAGCTCAGAAACAATGGATCAAACTTTTGACAGGTTGCAAAAACTTATTAGTCAGTTGGAGATTCAAGGCGAAGTTATTACACAAGAGGACATGAACTTAAAACTGTTGAGAAGTCTTCCATCTGAATGGAAGACTCATGCTTTGATCTGGAGGAACAAAGAGGAAATAGAAACCATCAGTTTGGATGACTTGTACAACAACTTGAAGATATATGAACCTGAACTTGCAGGATCATCAAGTACAAGCCAAAATCCATAAAATGTGGCTTTTGTGTCCTCCAACAGCACTAACAGCAATAGCAGCACAAATGAAGCAGATAACACTACTTATGGAGTTAGTGCTGCTCATACTCAAAGTAATCCTACATCTGGAGATAACCTTAGTGATGCTGTGATCTGTGCTTTCCTAGCTAGTCAGCCCAATTCTCCTCAACTTGCACGAGAGGATCTAGAACAAATTGATCCTGATGACCTAGAAGAAATGGATTTACAATGGGAAATGGCCATGCTGACAATTAGAGCTAGGAGATTCATCCAGAGGACAGGCAGGAAGTTGGATGTAAATGGTCAAAGAGTTAGATTTGACAGGACTAAAGTGGAGTGCTACAATTGTCATAAAAATGGTCACTTTGCAAGAGAATGTAGAGCTCCTAGAAATCAGGAAAACAGAGGAAGAGAGAATAATAGAAGAACTGTGACAGTGGAAACTCCCACTGAAAATGCCTTGGTTGCTCAAGATGGAATTGGAGGGTATGACTGGAGCTACCAAGCTGAAGAAGAGCATCCTACAAACTTTGCATTAATGGCACATACATCTTCAGGAAGTTCTTCCAGTTCAGATTCTGAGGTAGATTCTTGTTCTAAATCATGTGTAAAAGCTTATGCTACTCTCAAAGAATAATATGATAGTTTGTCTTCAGATTACAAAAAGTCTCAATTTAATTTAGTATCTTATAAAGCAGGTTTAGAATCAGTAGAAGCTAGACTAGCTCACTATAAGAAAAATGAGGCTGTGTTTGAAGAGAGCATTAATGTTTTAAACCTTGAAGTTAAACTAAGAGATAATGCTTTAGTTGAAAACAAAAAGAAATTGGAAAAAGCAGAAAAAGAGAGAGATGAGTTAAAACTAACATTAGAGAAGTTTCAAAATTCATCTAAATCTTTGAACAATTTGCTGGAGTCTAAGTATGTGCAAGTTCTAAACTGGACGAGGTTATAATACAGATTCTTGTACTGCTGATTCTCCTGAGTTTTGTGCCAGTAGAAAGCTTTATGAATTTCATCTGAGATTTGTAGTAAGTCAGGAGAATAATAAGTCTAAATCTGATAAGGGATATCATGCAGTTCCCCCACCTTATACAGGGAACTTCATTCCCTTCAAACCTGATCTAACATTTATGGATGAAATAGTTAAAAGTGAGAATATGGATGTTACTACTATTGTTACACCTAGTAATGTTAAGAAAGTTGAATCAAATCATGAGTCTACTGATGTAAAAAAATAATGGTGATGCTGTAGAACCTAAAACTGGTTATATAGGAAGAAACAGCTTTAAATCCTCCAGTCATTGGATTGGAATTCTAATGGATGATAATGAGGTAGAATTTATACCTAATGTTGAAAGATAAAAGCTGTTTATGAATAAACTAGCACTGAAAAGATAAAATTTGTTAAGTCTGCTAGAGAAACAGTAGAGAAGGTAGAAACACCTAAACAAAACAAACACTATCCTAGAGGGAACCAGAGAAACTGAAACGATTTCATCGATGACATCGATACTAAAACATGTATCATCATTTGAATAGGAGTGTTTCATTGCAGAATTGATATTGAAAATCATTCATTCAGTTCCAACTCCAAGGTTGAGTTGTTTCTTTTTAACTCGAATTACTACATCAGCAGTGTGAAGAAAGGGTCATCCCAAAATGAGGGGAACTTTACTATCTTCTTCCATTTTGAGAATAACAAAATTGGCAAGAAAGGTGAATTTACCAACTTCAACGAGCATATTTTCAACTATTCCAACAGGGTATTGGAATGATCTGTCGGCTAATCTTACGCTCATTTTAGTAGGTTTAAGATTTTCAAGTGATAATTTGGCATATAGCGAATATGGTATTAGGTTAATGCTAGCACTAAGATCGGCTAAAGCATTGCAGGAGAAAGTTTTGTTGAAATTGCATGGAATAAGAAAACTTTCGGGGTCTCCGAGTTTAGGTGGAACTTTGTTTTGGATTATCGCTGAACTTTCATCGCTTAAGAAAGCGACAGAGATTTGTTCGATTTTGTGTTTGTTGCTTATGAGTTCCTTGAGAAATTTTCCATAATTAGGCATTCCGGCTAAAACATCGATAAGAGGCACATTGATTCGAACTACGCGGATCATATCGAGAAATTTTCCGTATAGGGCTTCCATTTTTTCTTTCCTTAGACATTGAGGATATGGGATTTTTGGTTTGTATGGTTTGGGTAATAGAGTTTCCTTGACTGGTTTTGGATTTTGAGTTTTTGGTTGTGGTGTTCGTTTTTCGTCTTCTTCATCATCACTATCGAAATTGATAGGGTTTTTAGAGTCGGTTTGTTGGTTGACTTGTGGGTTGTAGGATTTACCACTTCTTGTGAATACGATATTCACATGCTCATTGCAAGATTGTGGTGGTTGGTAGGCCTTGGAATTGTGTCCTTTTAGGTTTGGTTGAGTGTTACTAGGAAGAGATCCAGAGGGTCGACCAGATTGCTTGACATCAAGTCTATCGAACTTAGTTTCAAGATTTTGAATCGAAGCTTGATGATTTTTAGCAACGATTTCGAGTTGAGTTTTGAGATCCATGAATGTTTCTTTGACGAAAGCGTTGGTCGATTGTTGAGATTTCATGAAATATTTGAATTGTTTCTGAAGATCGTATGGTTTATCATCGGTATTGGATCGATAGTTGTCTCGGTTATAACTACTTCATTCGTTTGAATGCCAAATCGCGATTCGAGTCTCTGTTATGGTAATCATTGTAAAAACAAGTCTTATGAAAAGTTTGCATGAATTTAGCTTCCTCCTCTCGGGACATAGGTATATCATCCTCGTCAAGATCGGGTTTAGTATTCTTAGCATGGGTTTGGAGTTCTTTATATTGAGCATCCATTTTTAGGGTCATGGCATCCATTCGGGCTATAATTTTATCAGTATTTGAATTACTGCTGCCTTCATCGGCGAAAGCAACGGTTTTCTTAAGAGATGATTTAGTTTTCTGATTTTTAGCCCAATCGAGCTTGAGTAAGACCTTGTCTTCCAAAAGCTGATAAGCTTGATTTAGTGTTTTATAGAGGAAAATACCACCAGCTGCGGCATTCAGAACTTCTTGGGTTATTTCGCTTAGACCATGATAGAAGATTTTTATGATATTGCCTTTGGACAGATTGTGACCATGACAGTTTCGGAGCATTTCCTTCATACGAAGCCAAGCATCTATTAGAGATTCGTTTTTATGTTGAGAGAAAGCTCGGATTTATTCGAGGAGTCGGTCGAAAAGAGCTGGGGGAAAGAACCGGCTAATGATAGTGGTTCGAAGTTCATCCCATGTTTCGATAGTTCCTTAGTTGAGTTCATCCAACCATGTTTTTGCTTCCCCAGTAAGGGATAAGGGAAACATCATTAGGCGGACGACTTCATTTTCGGTATCTCTATATTTAAACATATCGCAGATTCCGAGGAATTCATGAATGTGTTTATGAGGATTGGTTTTGGTTCTACCATCAAATTGGTTTCCTTTGACAAGGGTCAAGTGGTTACCTTTGATAGCAAATTCGTTAGCAGTTTCAAGAATAGTGATTGCAGAACCGGGAGTCAGAGCGACAACACGGTCAGCAGCCCACATGGGTTCATCATCCATTAGAAAAAGATTTTCAAGAGTAACTAGAAAGTGACGGAAGTGGTTGATGTCGAGAATTGACAGATAGACAATTCTTGGATTTTTAGGTGGATTGTTTCTTTGATCGAATGGAACTCTTCTGTTTCGTCGACGACGTCTTCGATTCAGAGTACGTTCAGGTTTAAATAATGGTTCAAAAAGTTTAGAATTAGAAGCACGTGTATGCATCCAAAGGATAAATTGTTCAGGTCAGTTTACAAGAAAACTGTACGGCAATTTGAAAAAGAGGGGGAAGTTAAAGAAATTTTCCAGAGTGTGACTACAGAACATCTAAGAAATCCCCGACAACGGCGCCAATAACTTTGATGTGTTTCAAAAGCTTTAAATTTATAAGACTGAAAATACTGGATAATTATAGGGAAACACACGGGTAAAAGTATAACCCACGTATGTAGTATAATCTTTTTAGGTAAGACCAGGTCGTTCCACAGGGATTTGAGAATAACTTTGGTTTTATCAATGATAATAAGGATGACTACTCGGATAGTTGAAAATAATTTATAAGTGTTGGAAATGATTTAACCATGAAGATGGGACATTAATTTATAAAGGCGATTTCTCGTCAGAAAACATTTTCACAAACTAACTTGGTTAACTTAAGACTTATATTTAGTTAACTAGACCAAATTTGTCACTCAAATAATCTAGTTACTATTATATCAAAGCTTATTTTGTTTATCAATTTACGAAAGTGGATTTCTCAGCACAGACGTTAACGATCATAGACAAATCTTTAAAACAACATAGATCATAACGGGTCTTTTGACCAATACCGATATTATTATATAATCTAAGTTGATAAGCAAAAGTAGATAACATAAGATATGACAGGGTTGCAATATAAGTTTAAGATTAAGACGGATCAAGATCATACCAAACACTTATTCATTATCGTAACTTCACCGAGTAGTCATGAGAGATTTAGCCTCTCATGGCTAAGGAGTTCATAACAAAAGTACTCTTTACATTAACTTCCATAATTTCAACAACTAGGTAAGAAAACTTCTTCGTTCTTGATCGTTAGATCTTTTTCTTCAAAGGAGGAGATTTTTCTTTGTGTTTTGGTGATAGTAGGGAAGTGTGTGTGGAATGGATGGGATGATTGTGAGAAGTGAAATATGATTTGATTGAGAAAATTCGTCTTTATTTATAGGAAAATTTTGATGCCAAGTGCGATGCACTTAGGAAAAAGTGCGGCGGACTTGGTGTATTAATGCGATAGCATTTAATGGCTTTTACTGGAAGTGCGACGCACTTGCAAATAAGTGCGGCAGTTTTGATGAGTTAATGCAGGTGCATTTAATGGACTTTAATTATTCAATCATTGGGAAAATGTGCGGCATACAATGTTGTAAGTGCAGCGGACTTTGGGCTTCAGAGGAAAGTACAGTGCACAATGTTGAAAGTGCGGCAGACTTCTTGAACTTTTTAAATAGCAATCTTTCTTTTCTTGAATTTGCCTTCCAAAGTTTATAAATTCTTGGGTCTTTAGAGTCTTCAAGTGAACCTATAAGCAATTCAAGCTTAATTAAGTATCAAAAGTTCATGAGAAATGATAAAATATATATAAATAACGCCATAGAAATATGTATAATTTGGGCGTTATCAATACTACTTGTTGATCCCAATAGAATAGATCTTGCTTAGCTTGTATAAGGCTAAGTTGTATTGAATAAATTCAAAACAACTATGGTAGAAACTTTGATTAAGAATATCAAAGACTATGTGGATTCTATTCAATGATACTAAGAAGAATTTTAATGAAACAGTAATGAACAAGATCAATAACAAATAGTTTACCAAACTTTCAGCCTCAATATATTAAATACGAATACTCAACAGTATTAGGGTTTACAACCTTAAAGCTAATCGACTTAGGCTAAACTATGATGAGATATATCTAACCTAATTCCCTAGGACCTCCTTTTATACACCAAGGAGTCCTACTAGGCTTACAATCCATTCCTATTGTAATCATAATCTTTTCTAAAACAAACGTAATATTTTAAACAAATAAGTTATACATATCTTCTTTACAAATAACTAATACTTATCTTCGTAAGTATTCTTGTTCTCTAATCAATCTTTATCCTTTCTCTAATAAGTCTTTGATCTCATCTCTGTCAGCATAAACTCTTCCAGCAGTTGTAATCTCTCAGCAGTTGTAACTTATAACCAGCAGCATTAACTGAGCACAAGCAGTAGTAACTACTTAAAATATTTTCTTCATTCTTCACCTGCAGTACTAACTTTACTCTAGCAGTACTAACATATACTAGCAGTACTAAGTTACACTAACAGTAGTAACTTTTATACTAGCAATACTAACTTTTGTACTAGCAGTAGTAACTACTTAGCATATTTTAAATCTTCATCTCTGAGCAGTCTTAACTTCCACTGGCAGTAGTAACTTTATACTAGCAGTATTAATATATACTAACAGCAGTAACTTGCAGTAATAACATTATACTACCAGCACTAACTACTTAGCATATTTTTCATTAAGATTATTAAACAACACTAAGTTTAGCTTGACAACACTAATATATACCTGAGCAGCAGTAACTTCAAGAACATCAAGAAGTCTTTTAATCTTAACAAAAAGACACCATATGAAGTATGGTATGGGTAAGCCCCCAAGCTGTTTTACTTAAAAGTTTGGGGTTGTAAGGCACTTGTTAAGCGAGATACTCTTACCAAGCCTGACAAATTAGAGCCCAGATCTATTAAGTGTATCTTTGTAGGATACCCAAAGGAAATAATGGGTTATTATTTTTACTAATCACCTAAGAACAAGGTATTTGTTGCTTGGAATACTGAATTCTTTGAGAATAGTCTTATAACTCAAGAAGCAAGTAGGGGTTTAGAAGATCTTGAAATAATTCAAGAAGAAGATACGCATCCTTCTGAAAACACTAGCTCACATCATGATGAGGGTGATCAATAAATTGATAAACCTCAAAGTGATATCATTCCCATTCGTAAGTCCACTAGGATACGACATGCTCCAGATCGAATGTGTTTAAACATCGAGGCTGATGAGTATGAGTTGGGGGATCTTAATGAACCCGCTAACTATAAAGCTACATTATTGGATCCTGAATCCAATAGATGGCTAAATGTTATGAATATAGAAATGTAATCCATGAAAGATAACGAAGTTTGGGACTTAGTTGATCTTCCTCCTAACCGTAAAACCGTTGGTAAAAAATGGCTCTTCAAAAAGAAGACTAAAATGGATGGAGCTGTACACACATATAAAGCTCGTCTTGTAGCGAAGGGCTTCACTCAAACCTATATGGTTGATTATGAAGAAACCTTCTCTCCTGTTGCAGACATTAGACTATTAGGATTCTTATAGCCATAGCTGCGTTTTATGATTGAGATTTGGCAAATAGATATCAAAACTGTCTTCCTCAATGGACATCTCTCAGAAGAGGTCTATATGGTGCAACCTGAAGGTTTTGTTAATCCAAAATTTCCAAACCGAGTATGCAAGCTCAAACATTCCATTTATGGACTTAAGCAAGCATTAAGGCAATGGAATAAGCGATTTGATAATGAAATTAAGAAATTTGGTTTCACTTTAAGTTGTGATGAGCCATGTCTATATGTGAAAGCTAGTAGGAGTTATGTCACTTTCCTAATCTTATATGTCGATTACATATTGATCATGGGAAATAACATTCCAATGTTACAGGATGTAAAATCCTACCTTGGAAGGTATTTTGCTATGAAAGATTTAGGAGAAGCTGCATATATTCTTGGAATCAAGATCTACAGAGATAGATCAAGGCGGTTGATTGGTTTGTGTCAAAGTGCTTATGTTGAGAAAATATTGAAAAGATTTTTCATGAAGAATTCCAAACGTAGAAGTATCCCCACGCAAGAAAAGCTAAAATTAAGTAAATCTCAAGGTGCTTCAACGCCTGTTGAGGTGAAGCGCATGTAGAATGTACCATATGCTTCGGCTGTGGGATCTATTATGTATGCTGTGAGATGCATTCGCCCTGATGTTGCGTTCGCATAGAATATAACAAGCCGATTTTAACTGAATCCAGGTAAACTTCACTGGACTGCTGTTAAGAACATTCTAAAGTATCTTCTCAATACTAAAGATATGTTTCTTGTTTATGGAGGTGATATAAAACAAGAGCTCAGGGTTTCTTGCTACACTGATGCTGGATATCTGACAGACGCTAATGACCTCAAGTCTTAGACTGGATATGTATTTGTTTTAAATAGAGGTACTGTTGACTGGAAGAGTACAAAGCAGAGCATCTTTGCAACTTCATCTATAAAAGCTGAGTATATAGCTACTTCAGACGCTTCTAACGAGGCAGTATGGGTTAGGAAATTCATTTTTGGGCTAGGCGTTATTCCCATAATTGAAGAACCCATAAAGATGTATTGTAATAATACTGGAGCTAATACTATAGCTAATGAATCAGGAATCACTAAATGTGCTAGACATTATCGTGCCAAAGTTCACTATCTTCGTAAAATTATAGACTTTGGCGACATTAAAATAGAAAAAGTTCACACATATGATAACTTAGCTGATCCTTTTACTAAAGCTTTAGCTTTTTCTAAGCATTCAGAACATATTAAGAATATAGGAATGCTTCCAGCTAGTAGTCTCATGTAAATCTATGATTTTCATTAGTATTTGGATAATTGGGATTGTAAGACAATTTTTACTTTTTGATGAATAAAGATACTTTTTGATGAATATAGGATAACATATAAGATTCTAAACAAATGAAAGACAAAGAATGTGAGTCGGTAGATAGTACCAAGTATTGAGGCATGATAGGTAGTTTACTCTACCTAACGACAAGTAGGCCCGATATCATGTTTAGTGTCTGCCTTTGTGCCCGCTTCCAAAAGGCTACCAAAACCTCTCACCTTGAAGTGATGAAGCGTATCTTCTGATACATTAAAGGCTCTACGCACTTAGGATTATGGTATCCTAAGGTGACCAACATAGAAACCGTAGTATATGTCGACTCTGATCATGTGGAAGATTATGTGGACCGAAAGAGCACTAGTGGTATTTGTACATTCGTGGGATGTTGTTTGACATCTTGGTTCTCGAAGAAACAAACCGCTCTTTATATATCAACTACCGAAGCTGTATAGATAAACGCTGGAAAGGCATGTCAACAAGCACTATGGGTGAAACAAGCTCTTATCGACTACGACATGACGACGTTCGGATCATGTGTGACAACAAAGGCGTGATTGACCTTAGCAAAAACCCGATGCAACACCCTCGAACCAAACACATTAAAATTCGTCACCACTTTCTTCGTGATCATGTCCAGAAAGGACATATCTTAATCGAAAAAGTACCATCTGCCGACAATATAACTGACATTCTTACTAAACCCCTTAAACGTGAATCGTTTAACTATTTACGTCTTGGTTTAGGAATGATGGAACACATTTCATAAATTGCTTCTCTTTCTACTGTCTTGATTCTAGTCCGTGTTCCATTCCATGTCGTGACAACTTAAATACTTCGTTCAAAGTACTTTGAGCATTTTTAATTCACGAAATGGAAATTAAAACATCACTCCTTTATGAAAAGTTTTTGTCAAAATTCAGTCCAAAAACCCTCAGCCGAGGGCGACCCCCATATCTCAGGTGACCCTAAACCATTTTTGGGTGGCCCCCTTATCGATATGGGACCGCCACCAGCAGACGGCTAATATTTACACTTTGTCAAAAAAAATCAAATCTCAAAACCAAACACCCCCTCTTCCTGCTGGTGCGATGAACACGAAACCAAAACCACTAAAACTCAAAATCAACCACCTAAACACTAATTTAAGATCAAATCAACACTAGTAATCATTCATAACATCATAAAGATCATCAATTATAAGTCATTTCATCTATTTTTTCCTAATTGAGTCTAGGGTTCATGATGAACACAAAAATTAAAATTGGGGATTTTCCATTTTTTTTCAATTTTGTACAATTAGGTCTACTAGAACACAATGTATAACTAATATGCTTCCTGTAGACATAGGATTTACATACACTAGTGAGTTTGTTGAAAAATTGATTTCGAACCAAAACCCTAATTTTATTTTCAAATCACTCACATTAGGAACATAATAAAATTGTTGTTATGCATTGTTAATACAACTTAAAAATGTTTTTTAACACATGCATAATGATCTCACAAATAAAATTCAAGATACATAATTCATATGTATTTTTCGACATGTTTGGAAGAGCAAAATCAAATTAAGGAGCGTTTGGGTTAACTCTTAGGATTTTATTTCTAGGTCGAGTTAATCGTTACTCCATATTTGTTACATATAGGTACACACTAGGCACTTGTTCAAAGGATATTAAAAATTATAAATGATACATACTAAAATACACTTATGATGATAGGTGAAAGAGAATGTCTCAAGACAGACACAAATGCGCAGAAACTTACACTTATTTAACTCCAAACAAATCCTACATACTTAATCACACCAACTCTTCTCAAAAATCATCATATCTAAAAATACCATGTCGACCTATTCATGAAGGAAGAATTGTTGACAAAATATTTGATCCCAAAGTTATCTTAGAAAGGAACCTAAAAAGCTAAATTTCAAACACTCCTTTATTTAAAAGGAAACTTATACCCAAAATTCATATCATAATTTTATCAAACATTTGAACTCACTCTAGTAGATGATCTTTGGATCATATTATTTAAAATAAACAAAAAATGAGTTGGTGCTTCATTCAGGGATTTTGGAACACTACTTAACATTTCATTTGAAGGACATTGCTTCTATAACAATGAATGGTCTTTAAAATCAATCAAAAAACATAACTCTACTCCAACAAAAGATCCTCTCTATACCAAATTAATCCATCCAACCTCAATCATATACAATATAACTAAGAAATGTCTAAATGATTTCAAGTTTGCATTTGAGGATCCATGAAATCTTTTCGTCAAAGAGATTTGTCCTTATCTCAAAACGGCACACATTCTCATTTGTGAGAACATCATATGTACCGTTGATATTGACAAAAATCTATTGTTGGCTTGTGAAGCCTACATGCTTTTCTGCCTCACTTCATCCATGCCTTTTAACATCTCTCATTTCATCCTAAATTGAATAAGTGACTTCAAACGTCGATCCAATGGCATCCTGCCATACAGACTCTTATTGTTAAAATTTCTTGATATATTAACCAAATTTTCCCTAAAAAATTACAAATTCATCTCCTATCCAACAACAATGAACCCCTTACTTAATTCTTCAACTAATGAAATTCCAGAAGATGTTCGATGTGCCCATCGTAATCGTCACACGTAAACTAGATGTGGCAACATAACACGATTATTTGCTAGAATTATCTCGCAAGTAGAATTGAACTAGGTATTATTATATTCTAATGCATGTACAACTTCCCTTAATCACATTCAATGCTTGCTATATAACATTTCATAGACTTTTATATGATTTATATGCTACTACCTAGTTCTATTACATACTATCTATTATGTGATTCTTGAAATATAGGAAATGCTACAACCTCCCTTACAACCTTATTATTTTTAGGATGTTCTAGAAAAATAGGAAAAATTTCATAACTTTCTAGAAAACGGCCCCAAAAAATAGACGGCGGCCCCCAAATATATATAGGACCGCCACTTGTTTATGGGACCGCCATCAGATGGAGTCACAAAATTCTTCTTGTCTTCTCTTTTTCAACATTCATTTCCCTATCTACTCCAGCCATAACTATTCCTTCCCAAATAAACCAAACACCTTTTAGATGCTTCCTTCTCTAAACACCATGCTTTGCCTAAAATTTCCCTATTTAACAACATCTTCTCATTCATCATTCTCACACATAATCATTTATTTTCTCTTCTAAATATTTCACTTATCTTCAAAATCCTCATGTCCTCCTCTAGCAAATCTCCTCGTGACTACTCACGAAAATACAAAAGGGCCATTCTTGAACCTTGGAGTCAAAGTCATAATCTTCCTCCTTCACCACCTTCTCATCCACCACATAGGACTCCACCTACTTTTCCTATCACCACCTTGTCATCTCCTTCACCTCCACAAAATCTAACTCAAAACCAAATAATTCATGATCTAAATGAACTTCATCACTTATCAAATCTCTTTGAAATTAACCTCCAACAAGCAATTGAAGCCACTAATCTAATGTGCGGTCATCGTAGGACTTCTACATAAAGTTTTATAACTCCCTAGGCAATGCACCTAATCGTTGCAGTGTAGTATAGGCAAGACTCAGGGGTTGTTATCGTTCTCTAGGGGAATAGGTTGGGAAGGCTTGATCACGGTCTAACAAAATTCTAGGGGTTGAGAGAAGATTTTTTTTGTGTTTTTATATTTTATAGAAAGCAATTAAATATATGGTTTGAGAGGTTGGTTTGTTTAACTAATAACCAAAATAACTTTTATCTAATCTACCTTGGGTGGTGAATGGTTTGAGGGGGAGGATTTTGTGTTGGGGAGGTGTACACATACACGGAGATTTAGGATATATGGAGATGGGGGGTGTTATGAAGTTGGTAAGGGGTGTTGGGTGCGATATCAGAGTCTATTCTATCCGCTTCCGGGCGGTTCTCGAGTTGAAGCTAATGGCCTGAATTGTAACGTAAGTAACTTTCTCGAAATAGTTGAGAGAAGAACACTGTAGTACATGAATGATACTAAAGAAAAGTAACAAGACAGAAATAGGGGTTATAGGAGAATGGGGATGAAGTTTGGGTTGTTGGGTAGGATTTTTAGGGTGAAGGATGGGGAGAACGGAGAATGTATGTAAGGTAGGGGGTTTTGGAGGGGGGGGGTGTGTGGTTATCAGTTTGTATGAAGAGGTTTGGTTTGGTATTTGGATGAGAAGTTAATTATTATTGGTTAAAGAGGTATAGGTTGAGGATAGTTGGTTTGGAAATGTTGTTGGGAGTGGGGAAATGAGGTTGAGGATATTAGTAGGTATCTTGTGTGGGGATTATGTTATTGTGTTATAGGTTGTGGGGGAGTTGTGTGAGAGATTGTTGTTGGGTTTAGTGGGTTGTGGTGTGGAGTTTGATGGGTAATAGGAAAGGTTGATATGGATTGGAGGGAGTGTGTTATTTGGGATGTTAGGGTGTGGTGGTGGTTGGAGAGTAATGGGGAGTGGGTATGTATGAGTGTGGGGTTGAGGGTTTGTGTGGTTATGGTGTTTTGTTCTACAACCTCCCTTACAACCTTATTATTTTTAGGATGTTCTAGAAAAATAGGAAAAATTTCATAACTTTCTAGAAAACGGCCCCAAAAAATAGACGGCGGCCCCCAAATATATATAGGACCGCCACTTGTTTATGGGACCGCCATCAGATGGAGTCACAAAATTCTTCTTGTCTTCTCTTTTTCAACATTCATTTCCCTATCTACTCCAGCCATAACTATTCCTTCCCAAATAAACCAAACACCTTTTAGATGCTTCCTTCTCTAAACACCATGCTTTGCCTAAAATTTCCCTATTTAACAACATCTTCTCATTCATCATTCTCACACATAATCATTTATTTTCTCTTCTAAATATTTCACTTATCTTCAAAATCCTCATGTCCTCCTCTAGCAAATCTCCTCGTGACTACTCACGAAAATACCAAAGGGCCATTCTTGAACCTTGGAGACAAAGTCATAATCTTCCTCCTTCACCACCTTCTCATCCACCACATAGGACTCCACCTACTTTTCCTATCACCACCTTGTCATCTCCTTCACCTCCACAAAATCTAACTCAAAACCAAATAATTCATGATCTAAATGAACTTCATCACTTATCAAATCTCTTTGAAATTAACCTCCAACAAGCAATTGAAGCCACTAATCTAATGTGCGGTCATCGTAGGACTTCTACATAAAGTTTTATAACTCCCTAGGCAATGCACCTAATCGTTGCAGTGTAGTATAGGCAAGACTCAGGGGTTGTTATCGTTCTCTAGGGGAATAGGTTGGGAAGGCTTGATCACGGTCTAACAAAATTCTAGGGGTTGAGAGAAGATTATTTTTTTTTTGTGTTTTTATATTTTATAGAAAGCAATTAAATATATGGTTTGAGAGGTTGGTTTGTTTAACTAATAACCAAAATAACTTTTATCTAATCTATTGGTGATAACTTTATAATAATTAAATGTATTTACTTAATCATGCATTACTTATCAGATTGATTATCCTAATCATGTTGCCTTGTCACACTTGTGATGATCTATGTAAGTATTTCCTAGGTCATGAACAGATTATAACGAACATAACGCCTCTATTAAATATATATGTTAAGGCCAAACGCATAAGTAAGGAAGTATGAAGACTATGACAAGGCCACAAAGTAATTAGTAAATAATATACGTGTGAAATACTTAAGAGGGATCAACCATATAAGGGGTAAGGTAGTATGAAGATTGTTACCCGATGGTATCCTTTCTACGCACTCGCGTTTCCCTAGACGTGTCTACAACGATACAGACAAAAGCTGGTTTCTAAAGCCTAATGCCACATTCATCAACAAGAAGCAACAGTAAAGTAGGGATCTAAAAAATCTAACTTTCATATGCAATCATAAGCAAATTACAAAAGGAGGGTTTAAGCCTAACATGTTAAGAATAAAGCAATGAACATATATAATCATACAACACAAAAGACATATTGAAATGCTTAATGAATAATACCTTACCTTATTAAAACATGGATAAAAGGTAGTTTACACTAGTGATTTGAGAGGCCCTAAAACGACCTTAAAGCTGCTATAAGACTATGGTTCATCCTCCCAAAAGTTATGCAAAGTTACACACTTAAAACCCAAACCCTAAATCGGTTTTTTATATATAGAGAAATCGTTGCAACGGCGTCGCTTTGTACTCCTGACGCCATCACCACGTAGATGGTTCTAGATCTACTTTAAGTTGGCTACGTCATGACGTCGTCTCTAGATCTCTGACGCCGTCACTGGATAGATCACGACGGTGTCGCTTTATGCCTGCGATGCCGTCTCTACGCTTTGTGAACAATACTTCTTCATAGATTTGGTGTAGGTCTGTAATCTTGTCTGTTTCTTCTCCAAATGAGCCCAAGTCACGTATATTTCCTCCAAATGCCATCCAAGTGCTAAAAACCTAAAAACAAACGATAAAGCACATAATCTAGGCATATTTGCATGATTTAGGGGGTTAAATGACCCCAAAATAGTGTATAAAATGACACCTCATCAAATATCCCTACACTTGGGATTTGCTTTTCCTCAAGCAAAGGGGATTTTCTACCTAGATAATAACAATATGAGGGTCATTTAACCTACTCTATAAAAGTATTTTACAACACAACCTTCTAGACCTCGTAATTAAAAGCACGAAAAGTATATACTAGAACCTCACATAAGTGTTTGAGATTCTCTCTTTCACTCAGGTGTATAATAAATTATAACATAATGGGGAAACAAAAAATCAACACTCATTACTTGTCATAGCATATAAATTACCATAGGCTTAGTAAAGGATCAAACCTTCACTACTAGGTGCAAGCATTATTCATTACTGTCAAAGAGGTCTTTTAAAGGGTTGTGGGGTATAGGTGTAAGATAACAAATATGGAAATAGAAACGGATGGGATACATTTGGGTGGTGACTTTTGGGTGAATTTAGAGTGGAAGGGTTAGCTAATTATTTACACGAATACACGTTGATTTGGTTGCTAAGCCAAAACTCAGACAAAATGTACAAACTCTATGCAACTCTATATCAATCTCTTTCTTTGTCTTTTCTTGACTCTAATATAAACATAGACATAAGCAAATGGCAGCCCGTACATTTTTTTACTTTTTTATATACTTTTTTGTACACTTTTGTCCTGCCATTGCTTAAACATATAATACATCATATGGGTTTATAGATCACCCCTACATTTGAGATTTTACATACTCGATTATTTACAGTCTAACTAATGACCCGAATTAAGGCAGATCAAAATAACATAGAGATCATTTGACAAATATATGGGGGTATTGACTTAACTTTTTTCCCCATTCTTCCGCGAAAAAATACTACCATGAATCTCAATCGTCCCAAAATAGTATTTACAAGGATAAGGACTTAGCAACTGTGTACTCAAATAATTAACTTGGGTTAAAATAACAATGTACTAAAAGTGAGTATATACAAGGTAGGCTAAGGCGATTTGGGTGTAACGATTGGTTTAAGCATTAAGAATGCTCTTCATTAATAGTCCATCTTAACCAAAAAATTATGAGAACCATGAAAAAGGATAGGCTCGGAGGGTTGTACTAGGGGTATTCTGCACTAAAAATGAGTGCATGAAAAGGGTGTGGGATAGTTATATGATCGATGTGACCATCATAACAATTATAGGTTTAAAACATGGGTTAATCCTAGTACCTTTTATCTAGCAAATCCTAATACTTACATGCGGTCCCGGGATGCATCACAAAAACAAGTTCTGGAATTTAATATACTATCTGAACACTCATATAATTTAATACTGATACCAAAGCTCTAGAAAAGGAGACAAAGACCACATGTACACATCCATAATGATGGAATAGACACATATAACTGCTCACTCCTTAGCTCGAGAAGGATAAAGATATAAACTATCTTGGGTATCAATAATGGATACCCAAATTCCTAAAGATCTAAAGGCGAACCTCACATTTTTAGGGTGGAATTCTGAGGGTTTTTGTGCTAGTAATATAAATTCCTATGCATGAGACGCTAGTAATACTCGGTTTTCATCGGTATGCGTCATAAAAAAATTTAAATTTTGGTTAAAATTACCTTTTTATGCTATGTTTCGATATATTACCCATCATTTTAAGGAACAAAGCAAATGGTAAATGAATGAATAGTTTTTAAGGCTTATTCCTCTTACACTTAAGTTGAACATTATCCCCAATGTTCTATAGAAGTACCCATAAAAACGGATAAAAGGGAAAAGAAAACAAGTAAAAGAAACTAGTACTCCCTTGGTTTGCTCAATAACGGAGAAGAAACATGCGATAACTGGTTAAATCGTCCTCCAAGAAACATCCAATGATATTTCCTAAGAACTTCCAAGCTTCTTATCATCAAAAATAACCTATAATTAAAGACAAGGACAACTACACCAAGCATAAGATCGGCGGGATAGATATAAATACAACGAGAGTTTAGGGTTTTGACTCTATGAAAGCAGTAAAGATAGGATGAGAGTAATGATATAATCATAAAATTATGTAGGTTTACAAAAAAATTACAAATTTTAAATATTGCACATTTTATTTTTCAGAAATACTTGTAAAAAATCGAATTTTCACATAGCTAGAGGCGCGACGCCATCAGGGATAATCCTGACGCCATCTCCAGCGTCTGTGAAAAATTCTTATTCGTTTTTAATGAGAAATTTCCTGCACGCAATTTTATTAGTTAAATTTGAAAAAAGCACTGCATAAAAAGCTGGAATTAATCATTATAATCATATGACTCAAAACTAACGCGAATTAATCTAAATTATTTATTTTAAATGTTTGAATTTGGTTCTTTTAAACTAGATATTTTCCTCTACACTTATTTTGTTGCAAAATACCTTTGATTGAAGATAAGATGAAATTAAAAACAAACAAAGCATGATTACAAAATAATTCAAACATAATAAAACAAACAATAAAGAATGAAAACACAAGACACTTCTAATATACGATAAAAGTAAATATTGGGTTGCCTCTCAAAAAGCGTTTTTCTTTATTTACGAGTCTTGTAGCTAGAATCGAAGTCACAAGTCCTTACGTGACTTCTCCTTCATCATCCATTCCACGTACTACTTCAACAAGAGCGGGATTCTTACTTTTAAAAATTTTGCTCCTCCATTGGTTGAACTTCATCTCCTTCTCCAGGTGAAGTTTTATCCTTTCTTCTCATTCTTGGACTAGCCTATTTATAGTCATAGTGGAGTCTATAGGCTCTATATCATTCTTAATCCCTTTCTCGGTCTTATAGAGGGGTTCAGGTATCCTATGGAAACTTATCTTACTTTTTCCGAATCTTAGAGTAATGGTGCCCTTGTCTTACTTAATTACAGCCTTAGCAATTCTCAAGAATGGTGTTCCTAAGATAAAGGGCCTCTTTTCGTCTTTCTTGATTTCTAGAATTATGAAGTGTATAGGGTACACATGCTCAGCAACCTCTACTAGCACGTCCTCTGCTATTCCTAAATGTTAGATTTACGAATGACTAGCTAGGGAATGTCTAATGTCCGTTTCTACATGCCTTTCATCGGTAAGTTTCATATAAGTAGAGTAGGGCATGACGTTTACATCGGATCCTTGATCTACTAGGGTGTTCACGTGTTAAGGCCTCCTATGTTGCAAGGTATTTCAAAGTTTCCTCTAATGTCCTCATTCTTTGTTATCTTTTTATTAAGGATTGCTTCATAAACAGCCCTCCTAGGTGATAGATTATAGGTCTTCCCTTTTGTTTTTCCTAATCGGACTCCTGATAGGGAGTCATTAAACCTATTATTATCAACTAGTCCCTCGATTAACTTTTCATTGATCCTATGCTTCAGATAATATCCTACAAGCTGAGAACTGGGTGCTTCGCCTGCTTTATCCTTCTCAGCTTCATTCTCATTCTTGATTTCCTTTACTTGCATCTTCGCATCTGTCTCAGTAATACCGCCGTTGGTTACTAATTCATCTTTTTTGTTCCCTCCTTCCTCCTTTCTGGCGAGAGAGATAGAATTTACGTTTTTAGTGACGGGGAATTTAGCCTCTTCCCTTATTAATACTTTTTCAGGATCTTTGCTGGTTGGGAGTTCCTTAAGAAGCCTGAACATTTTAGTCATTCTATTGTTGATCTCCTCGCATTGATTGAAAATGGCATTTTCAAATCTCTCCATTCATTTAGTGTACGCTGCCATGTAGTCCCGTACTCGAGCCTCGAAAGTGGTTCCTAATGCTTGCGGCTTAAGGGTTGGACAGGTACGTTAACGAAAAGTAAAAGGGTTCTGCTTTGGTGGTTCATTTTGGTTTTAAGGACGAGGGTTCGAATAGACTGCATCGGCATAAGCTTGAGGGATGTATGTTGAGCTCGGTCTGGGTGTCGGTCTTGATCCATTTAGTAAGACGTTAATCTAGTCTTCGAGCTTGAGAAGTCTTCGGTCAGGTGTTTTTAAGGTGATTTGAGGTGTAGACATAGCCTTGACCGGTTTGACGAATTCTTTTAAGTTAATCCAGCCCTTATGTTCGTAGAGGGAGAGGTTCTCAATGATTTCCCAATATTTTTCGGGGTTCTAATCGTGGAGTTTACCACCAGCGGTGCGGTCAATCACGCACTTAAGATTCAAGTAGACATGATCATAAAAAATTTAGATCTAAAGCCAACGATCGATGCCATGATGAGGGACTTTTTAGAGTAAGTCCTTGAAACAAGTCCATGCTTCAGATAAAGATTCTCCATGATGTTGTTGGAACATCAAGATATCATTGCGGAGTTTTGCGGTCCTTCCTGGTGGAAAGAATTGAGCAAGGAAACAAATAGTAAGATCTTCCCATGTGGTGATGGATCTTGCTAGAAGTCGTTCAAGCCAATTGCTAGCTTGATCGTGAAGGGAAAATTAAAATAAACGCAGGCGCATTCATTCCCTATTTACACTGTCAAGGTCAAGTAAGTCAACAAGTTTCAAGAAATCCTTAAGTTGTTGGTTTGGATCCTCAGACCAAAGTCTGTGGAATAAGCATCCGTTTTGCACCAACCGGATGGTGTTGGATCGAAGAGGTACCGTGTTGTTCCCTACGGGGAGCTCAATGGTATTCTTGTTGCCTTCGTGGCTAGGTTTGGAGTAAGCTCCAAGAGTACGAATAGGATTATCATCTCCCATGGAGGTTGACGAGAATGGATTACGAAATAATTAACACAAAGAAAAGATAGACTATGAGAAAGCTAATATGCAAAAATAAAATTCTCACTTGATAGGAATCAAGCGAGTAGAACTAAGTTAAACTATGATCAAAACTTAACTATTATCCGGCAGCGACGCCAAAAACTTGATGTACGGTCATCGTAGGACTTCTACACGAAGTTTTACAACTCCCTAGGCAGTTGATGAGGTGTCATTTTATACACTTTTTCGAGGTCGTTTAACCCCTAATATCGTGTGTTTATGCCCAAAATAGGTACTTAATCGTTCCTTTTCAGGTATTTCTCATTTGGATGACATTTGGATGAATTACACATGACTTAGGCTCATTTGGAGAAGAAACGGACGAGATTACGAACCAACACCAAGACTCTTGAAGATTTATGCTCACAGAGCCTGGAGACGATGTTACACCCCATACACGATGCCGTCACACTTCATCTAGTAACGGCGTCACACATCTCACGACGGCGTTAGCCCGCACCGACTCAACATGCAGATCTAGAAGATTCATTTTATGACGGCGTCACTACTAAAATGCGACACCATTGCGTTGATTTTCTTATACATACAAACCCGAATTTAAGGTTTTGGGTGCGTAACTGTAGAATAAAAAGAGGGTACGAACCCTAGTTCATTTAGCAGCTGTAGGAGACGATTTTAGGGACTAAAAACCCAATTGTAACTCTTCTAATTCATGTTTTAATCAAGTAAGGTTTACTTAATCATTCAATATGTCTATGTGTTGTTTGATTTATTATTCTTGCTTTATTCTTAACATGCTCGGCTAAACCTATTATTGTGTTTATTTATGATTGTATGAAACCTAGAATGTAGATCTTTGTGATGTTGCCTCTTGTGATGGATGTGCACGTTAGGTCTTAGAAAACTAACTTTTGTCTGTACCGCTGTTGATATGTCTAGGGAAACGTGATTGTGTAGAAAAGGATACCATCAGGGTACAGTCTTCATACTACCTTGCCCCCTCATATGGTTGATCCACTTTTAATGTATTTTATGTGCACTTAGTAAACTCCTAGGGGCCGTGAAATAGTCTTCATACTACCTTGCATGTGCATTGCTTTAGCGGCATACTAAGTAGACGGCGAGTTCGTGTAATTCGTTCATGCTTTAGGAAATAGTTACACAGATCATCACAAGTGTGACAAGGCAACAACATTAGGAGAAATAATATAGGGAGTAATACATGATTAAAAAGACACAATCTTTTATCTTATTGTTATCACCCTTAGTTTAGATTATTATTTAGTTTAATAGCTAAAACCAAACCACTCTCTCCAATATATAATTTTACCTGCTTTCATAAAATATAAAAATACAAAAAAATCTCATCTCAACCCTTAGAATTCTATTAGACCATGATCAAGCCTTCCTAACCTATTCCTCGAGTGAACGATAAACAACCCCGAGTCTTGCCCATAATACACTACAACTATTAGGTGCACTGCCTAGGGAGTTGTAAAACTTCTCGTGTAGAAGTCCTACGATGACTGTACATCAAGTTTTTTGCGCCACCACCAGGGAAATAGTTAGGTTTTGGTCATAGTTTAGCTTAGTTCTACTTGCTTGAATCCTTTCAAGTAAGAATTTAATTCCCGCATATTAGCTTTCTTGTAGTCTATCTTTTCTTCATAAAATCTGTCACCATGACGCGCATCACCGTTAAAAGATTAATAGAACCCCTCGACGAACCCGAAAGAGAATTTTGAAGTCTTAGGAGAGCTGCTTTACGATCACATCAAAACAACTCTCTTGCTATTGCCGAAAGAAACCTCTTTGACGATGAAGCATCTTCATCAAACAACACCGGACCCAAACCACCAACTCCCCCCAAAACCTTACATGAACATTCTCACCCCACATCCTCCGGCTTCCAAAATCCAATTACTTTTCCAACCGAACAAACCGGAAGAATCATTAACTTACGCGACATCTAGTTAATTCAAAATACATGCGCTTTTCAGGGACTAAGAACTGAGGACCCCCTTCACCACATTAAACACTATCTACGTATCGTTGATAACATACGAGCTGACAGAGCCATAAGAGATACATCCAGATTAAGATTCTTTCACTTCTCCCTCAAAGGAAAAGCGGCAGAATGGCTCGACAAAATACCCCCCATCCATGTCATAATATGGGATTAGCTCGTATCACAATTCCTCAACCATTTCTTTCTGATTGGGTTCACATCAGCCCTTAGAGACCTAATCCTTTGATTCAAACAAGGAAACGGTGAGACCATCAAAAGTGCCTAGATCCATTTCCAGGACCTAATCAATCAAGTCCCCCATCATGGAATATAGAAATGGATTCTGGTGTAAATATTTCATGATAATATATCCCAGGACGATCGTATGAAACTTGACCAGTTCACTCAATTCTGCTTTTACTCTCTTACCGAAGAAGAAGGGTGGATTTGAATTGAAGAATATGTCAAATACTAGGACGATCTATGGGATGAACCATCACCCTTCATGAACATCTCTTCCATTTCAGAAGCGATGCAACCCACACTCAAAGAGCATTTAAAAAGAGCCTGTAAGCAAATCTCTTTCCTCGAAGCACCTACACGAGAAGTTGGGCTCAAAAACCCCTACCTGATTTGCGATTACTGTAGAGGACCTCATGAGGCCGATGAATGTAAACAAAACAACCCATCTGAGCAGGTGTGCTTGTCTGGAGGAGAGATCTACAATGATCCTTCCATTCTAAGGTTCTATCAGAACGACGATACCTCACCATAGGGGAACAACAAACATAAGGAAAATGGAGAAGATGTCCTCGAATGGACTATTAGAAGTAAGTTTGAAGACAAACTCACGAACTTCATGCTCGAAAAGAAGCTCCACAAAAAAGGGATAGGGGACATGCTTGTCCAACACCGTAACGGATTGCGTGAACAATACTCTCAAATTCTTTTAGTAATAAAAAAAAGGTAAATCCCCTGAACCTGAAGCACCAACTCTCGCCATAACAACTAGGTCAGGAATCAGCATACGAGATCCACCTTTTCCATCCCTACCACGACCCACAACCAAGAACTTCTCAGAAAAGGACACTGAAAAACTTGAGAACATAAAAAAGAGCCCTACGCATAAATGCACTCCCTAGTCATCTATCCTTTACCAACCCTCGAAGATGTCCAATCCACCTTTCCCATCCAGATTAAAGAAGCAGAAAAAGGATGATGAGGATGAGAATCTCCTCTCAATCTTTAAGTAAATCCACATTAATCTGCCATATCTTGAAGCTATGATTCACATGCCCAAGGGAGCTAAAGTTTTGAAAGATTTGCTTTGGCATAAGGAGAAACTTGAAAAAGCAGCCTCCTCGGTTAAACTCAGTGAGGAGTTTTCCGCTATTATTCAAAATAATCTCCCCCAAAAAGAAGGAGACCTAGGTAGCTTCACATTGCCGTGTCTCATCGGACCCCTGGCAGTGAAGAACGCCCTGGCTGATTTGGGAGCAAGTATCAATCTAATGCCACATTCTCTCTTCCAGCGATTAGGAATTTCTAAATTTAAACCCACCAAAATGAGTATCCAACTGGCTGGCCGATCTGTCAAATACCCCATCGGGGTCTGTGAGAACCTTTTGGTAAAAGTAGGCAAATTCATCTTCCTTATCGATTTCATAGTTTTAGAAATGGACGAAGACAAATTAGTCCCAATCATTCTAGGACGACCATTCCTTGCCACAGCATGAGCCATGATCGATGTACACGAATGGAAATTAAGTTTAAGGGTCGGGAATGAAACCATCACGTTCAACATCGGGAAGTCCATGAAATCCAAGCACTCACGTGACGTATAACAACCCATAATTTTCATAAATATAAATATCTATCTATTAAGTTAGATGCAATGTACTATCTATCTATTATATATAAACCACCTTTTTCAGGGAAATTTTTTTTCTTTATTACATTACTTGCATTACCAATATCTCAATATGTAATGTAACTTGCATAACTAAAGTTAACGAGCTCACGCAACCAACCTATGGCAAGCCTATCTTCATATATGTCAAGAAAAAATCATAATATGTCAAGTCAATATCATAATATCATTTTTACAAAGTACATTACTCATATAATGTACCATTTGCAACGTTCTATCAAAGCAGGCTTTAAACCATTATCGTATACCTCTAAAACCCTAATTTCATGAAAGGTTAATATCTAAAGTGAATGTACAAGTTACTAAAGCATATTTACAAGTAATATAACATCTCAATTAAAATATAAACTCCTTGCAAGTCAAAGTACAAGTCTTTAAAAGCGCAATGTACAAGTCATTAAGCATGACATCCAAAATAGCCGTTTTACCTCCATTTTCATTCTAGTTTCTTCACCACCACTTTGGTACAAGCTACTACACTCAATATACAATGTATAAACCCTAATTATTCTACTCATAAGCTCTCACACATATTTTTACACTCAAAACCCTAATTTGAACTTTTGACTTGTTTACTCATTTTTACCCATTTTAAACGCAAACCACCAATCAAAACTTGTTGTAAACTCTTAATATAAGTCTTGTGATCCTTAATCTATCAATACTAATCAAATGTACTCGAAAAATAACCAAGAAAACCCTATTCGAGCCCTAGTAAACCCGCGACCCATTTTTGGCTTATTTTGACCCATTTATCAATCAACTATGTGATCAAGCACCTTGATGACCATGCTACTTCAGGTGCAAGATGCTTACAAGCACCTCAAGCCTTCTTCCTGGTCACCAAGGCTCCAAAATATCTCCTTTGTTGCTTACTTTAGCCGCGGCACCACAAAGAAGCAAACATATCACCATGCTAGTTCTAGCTTACAATATTCATCATGTAGCCTCTCTACCTCAATCTCTAGCTAATACACATGTCCAATATTAGAGCATAAAGACTCCTTAGCCTCCAAGATTGAATTCGAGTATAAATAGGGCTTATAACCCTTCATTTTAACTCATCCCCCACTTCTTTCTATAACCTATAATAGTAGCAATTCTCTGCTCAAGAAGGTCCTAATAAGTCTCAAGATCAGAAGTGAAGCAAAAGAAACCAAGAAAAGAAGCCCCAGAGTCATTATTCTAGGCGTACAAAGCTAAAAGTTCCGATTTTGACCCGTTTCCAAGCTATAAGCTCAAAACCAGGT
Source organism: Tanacetum coccineum (assembly GCA_026074375.1). Taxonomy (NCBI): domain Eukaryota; kingdom Viridiplantae; phylum Streptophyta; class Magnoliopsida; order Asterales; family Asteraceae; genus Tanacetum; species Tanacetum coccineum. Next base: position 1,250 of record BQNB010021887.1, on the reverse strand, counting down.
TCCATAAGCTTTCAATCTATTTTCATACCCTTATAATGTTCATATGATCATGCTAAAAATATGGTTAAAAGCTTTGAACTCAAAAACATATATGTTTTACCTTTTTGATCCAAATCGATCTCATGAAACCTTAATTTCATGTTTTTACTTAATCTATAAGCTAAACTTGTAAAATATTGTTATAATCTATCCTAATAAGTTTATCTAACATTATAATAAGTACTTTATCAAGTTTTGAAAGAATTTGAACTTAAAACGTTTTCATTTTGAAACCCTAATTTGACCCGTTTTGATTTTTAGCTTAACGAATCGTTATTTTGAACTTTTGTTATGTTAAACCTTCATATTTTAGCTTATATTAATAAGCTATAACCTGTAAATTACTTTTCATATTGAAAAATATCATTATTATGGATTTTGGACTTGTTTTGTAAATCATTTCCATGCAAGGGGTATATACTGTAACTTTTGAAAACTTATAAGTACAAGGACTATTTTTGCCATATTTCTAAAGTTATAACTATAAGGGTCTATTATGTCACTTTACAAAAGTGCAAGGTTTACTTTGTACATCTTTTAAACTAGAAGGACCAAACTCGTAAAAGTGCAAACTCCAAGGGTATATTTTGCCATTTTTCATTCTTAAGGGTCTAAAATGTAACATTTTGAAAAAGTATAAAAATATGTTCAAAATATTATAAGACATAACTTTAATTAACGCTTGACGTGCTTATCATTTCCAGTTATCAAGCAAAACGCTTAAAACCGATTATATCATATCATAATATTAGGGAGCTTCATATTAAAAGGTTTCATCTTGGTATTACGTTCTGATAGAGTTGTTGGGTTTACGATTTAAAGTGACCTAGCTCCTCAAACGTTTACTGAATGACCTCTAACTTATGATGGCCCGAACGGTGATACAATACTCCATAACAATTAAATCAAAGATGATATTCATTCAATCAAACTAAGACTTGACATATTACCCCAAGTTATGTGTGACGAAGCCGTTACTTTTATTCCATATACCTTTGCTATCACTCAGATTTCCCTATACTGTTAAGGTGAGTTCATAGCCTCGCTTTTCAATCTCTTTAATGTTTTATAAACCTGCGAGAGGGATACATGCTCAATTGTTTTTAATATACCCAAGTACTTAAAACCGATATTGTAAAGTTCATAACCTCGCCTTTACTTATTTACATGTTTTATAAACCCGCAAGGGGGATACATGCTATAAACCATGA
>BQNB010021886.1:2567-56574 GCA_026074375.1 Tanacetum coccineum | reverse complement strand
CGAAGAGGTGCTTCGTAACCGAACCACTATAAATCCTTGTGTTGTGGTTTGATATTTCTAACTCTTATCTCTTATTTCTTTATTTGCTCTTACTTATTTATATTATTCATATTGTGCAAGTATTGAATTCACAAAAAGTCGAATCTAAGTTTTTATATAAACAAACATAAATATTAAATTAAAAAGCGGTAAACTATTCAACCCCCTTCTAGTTTTCCACACATCTATTTTGTTAGTAGGGCATTAAGAGGTCCAGAACTAAACTACACGTCAATGAAAAAATTAGTGTTGGCCTTAGTGCATGCTAGTAAGCGCCTAAAACGGTACTTTTAAGCACATCCAATTATAGTAATCACGAACCAACCTATACAACAAATATTATCCAGACCAGAAGTAGCAGGAAGGCTACAGAAGTGGAGTATTGTATTAGGAGAATATGCAATACATTACAGACCTAAAATATCAGTCAAAGGGCAAATATTAGCAGACTTTATAGTTGAACGACCAGAAGAGGACTCTTCGGATACTCTGATGTAAATGGAAGAAGAACTCCCCGAACCATGGATCCTGTTTACGGACGGATCCACCTGCACAGATGGTTCCTGAGCAAGGCTGATACTCACAAACCTAGAAGGGATGGAGTTCACTTATGCTTTAAGATTTAGGTTTGAGCAACAAACAACAAAGCAAAGTATGAAGCTTTGATTGCTAGACTAAGGATAGCGAGAAAAATGGGTGTTAAAAATCTCCAAGCAAACGTGGATTCGCGTCTAGTAGCCAATCAAGTGAATGGAGCGTATGTTGCAAAAGAGGCGGACATGATCCGTTACCTGGAAAAAGTAAGAACACTTACAAACAGCTTCAAGACATTCTCAATCAGACAAGTCCCTAGAAGTGAAAACAAAAAAGCTGATGCACTAATCAAAATAGCTTCTACAAGCTTCGTGAACTTAAGTAAGCAAGTGTTGGTTGAGGAATTAAAAGAAAAGTCCATAGGTGAAGTGGAGATATTGGCAGTGGTGGAAGAGAAAGGAGATACCTGGATGACTTCTATTTTCAAATACCTCGAAAAGGGAACCCTGCCAGTGGACATGCAAAAAGCAAAGGCAATAAGACGCAAGTCATAGCGGTTCACCGTAATTGATAGGACACTTTACAAGAAATATTTTCTTGGACCATGGCTAAGGTGCGTAGGGCCACTTCAATCCAACTATGTTCTAATAGAGATACATAAGGGATCTTGTAGCATGCATGAAGGTACACGATCTGTCATGGCAAAAGCCTTGCGGACTAGTTATTATTGGCCTACAATGCATAAAGACGCAATGACATTAATAAGAGCATGGCAAGACTGTCAAGTTCATCAACCCATCCCAAGGAATCCACAACAAAAGTTAACCCCAATCGCATCTCCATGGCCATTTTACAAATGGGGAATTGACATAGCTGGACCTTTTTCGGAAGGGCCAAGGAAGGTCAAGTTCTTGATAGTAGCTGTAGACTACTTCACAAAGTGGATTGAAGCAAAACTAGTCGCAACCATCACTGGCAATCAAATCAAAAAATTTGTGTGGGACAACATTGTCTGCAGATTCGGACTCCCCATAGAGATTATCTCAGACAATGGAAAACAGTTTCGAGATGATCCATTCAAGGATTGGTGCGAAAAACTGTGCATCCGCCAACATTTTGCTTCTGTTAAACATTCGCAAACTAATGGCCTAGTGGAAAGAGCAAACCGCAGTCTCGGAGAAGGGATAAAGGCAAGGTTGGATGAAAGGAGCAAGAACTGGATAAAAGAGCTTCCTCATGTTTTATGGGCACACCGCACTATGATAAAGTCTAGCAACGAAGACACTCCATTTTCACTAACACGGGGAAAACAAGCAGCAATACGAGAAGCAAAGAGTAAAGCAAAATTAGAAAGGTATTACAACTCCAAAGTCCAAAGTATGAAATTTAGACCGGGAGACCTCGTTTACCGTAACAACGAGGCAAGCCGTGCAGAAGATACAAGTAATCTAGGCCCCAAGTAGGAAGGGCCATACGAGGTAACAGAAGCACATGGAAATGGAGCATATAAGTTAAGAGACCGTGACGGAAGGCAACTTCCGCGGACTTGGAATGTCATCAACCTCAAGAAGTGTTATGTTCACAAAATGTAAGCAACTCACCCATGCGGACTCCACAGTGGGGGTAATGCATTTTAATTTACCTTATTTATGCATTGTAATGTCTTTTAAAATTTCAATAAAAGTGAAGCCTAGCTACCTTCACAAACTTTCCTTTAAATTCCTTATTCCTTACTTTGAAAAGTTATTCTTTTTATGTGATTAAGATGCGCACGCAATAGGGTATGACCTAATCAATGTTATTCTGTATAAAAAAAGGATGAGTAACCTCAAAATTCACTCAAATATAATAAAAGGTATTGCAAACCCAGTATAGGGAGAATAACCCATAAATATTCAAACAATGACTATTAAAATAAACATATCATCATATTAAAACAATAGCAAAGTCATAGCTAAGCACTAAGACATCAAAATTATACAAGTGTAAGTTGCCGCATAGCAAAAAGGTCATAGATGGCCGCGGCACCTAGAAGATAAAAACACTTAACAAATATAAACACTTAGAAATGTTGTTTACATAGAAGGGGCCTTAACAAAAAAGGGTCACATATAACCAAGGCTAGACATCCTAACAAATCACTAAGGTATATTCAAATTTGCATCATCGACATTGGGAAAAGGATCCGCATCCGCACCTACACCTTCTTGATCATCCGCATGCGTAACCTTATAATCATCTGTAGAAATGGGAGGAATGGAGCTGGCAGAAGCAAAGGTCGTGGACATGACCATGGTAGCCTTAGGAGAAGCCTCAGAGGTGCCTTCTGTGCCTATTAAAACCATAACAGAGAAGGGTTCAGCTAGGGGAACAAAAACATTACAGAAGGTTGATCTGTAGTCAGCAATGTTCTCCCTAATCTTTTTGACACGGATGTTAGAAATGTCCAAGGCAAGAGAGAGAGCGGAAGCACCAACAACAGTTTGGTCTGGAGAATGATGAATGGGGACCATTAACTGGTCAACATGGGGTTGCAACTCACTCAAACCCAATTTTCAGCAAGAGCATCATCTAGACGAAGAATGTTCATCAAAACTTCAACGCTAGCATCCTTGTTGGATCTCAACTCCGTAAACAAGGAGAAATTGACATGTTGAAGTTTTTGCAAAGCAGAGACACAATCATCTTCCACAGAAGGATTATATGCATCAACATCCGTTAAAACTCTACCCTCCTTACCAGGGGTGATTCCGGCAGATAACCCATCCTGCATGCCCTTCTCAACGGCCTTACCAATAGCCACTCCAAGAGCAGATAAAAATTCAAGAGAATTTATACATTTGGCAATAACAAGTTCTATGTCATGGGTAAGGAGCCATCGGTGACCGGCAATGGTGGTACGAAGGTGGGGATAGAACCTCTCCTCCAAGTGAAGGGACATCTCAACAAAATCAGTGTACACCTTGTCAACATAATTACTCAATTCAACCTTTCATTCATCCTTATATCATCTTGGAATTGGAATTTTCAAGTATGACAAATACAATTCTTGTATGATGCGTGACCTTTTCTCTGAGGTTACCTTGGCAGAGGGAAGTAGAAAGTCTCCAGCTCATGCACCTGCAATTGTGCAAGAAGCATAAATATACATATAAAAAATAAAGATGCAAAAAAAGGGGGAAAAAGCTTAAGTGCAAAGGAACGTACCTGATCCGCAAGGTCGTCACTCTAAGACTTAACAGAAATAACCTGAGCATCCAAATCAGCAACTTCCTGCTCCCTAACCTTAACTGAAGCTGCAAGATCAACCACCTTCATATCTAGTTCACTTTTATCCTTCTCCAGGATGGCATTATGCTCTTTTAAGGTTTTCACTTCGTTTTGAAGGGATTTCTCAACGGCTTCAAACTTAGAGGCTTCAGCACGAAGGCGAATGGCCTTCGCAGCCTCTGCTTCCTTCAGCAGCAACTGTGCCTTGAGATTCCTAATTTCTTCATCCCTGGCTTTCAGCAATGAATCTCTCTCCTCCATAACAGACTTTAATCTCCTTCTTTCTCTAATATTATACTCAGCACGCATCCTCACTTCAGCACTGAGAGACATTTGGTGAGCAGCCCCCCATATTAAACTTAGTGAAAAGTTGGTCGTGCTCCATTCCACGAATCAACGCAAAGAATTTAGGAGGAGCAAACTCATCCACCATTTCATGACAAACACGACCGTCATCTAGGGGAGAACTATTGGTTATGCTTTACTGGGGTACGTACACCTTCTGAAGATCCGTATTAGGGCTTATGATAGTACAGATACCACTAACAATGAAGTCACTACTAGTGAGGTCAGAAAAGCCACCTATGGTGTGATCATCTCCACCAGCTGAAGAGGAACCACCACCAAAAATAGAGGATTCAACAAGTTTTTCTTTAACAGTTGTAGTAGGATCAACTGTGGAGGTAACGGTAGTAGCCACTGTCATCAACAGAACGGAAGGCCTGGCAAAATAATCAACTTCAGCTTTCGCAACATTAGCACTGGAATGATGAGAAGAGTCTAAAGAAATAACTAACCTTGGAGGAAGGCCAACGGTCTAAAGGTTAGTCCCAACTACGGAGTCGGTGTGATCTCCACCCTCATGCTCCGGTGTGGCGGACATAGAGGAGGTCACAAAAGGCAAAGTAGGAATGGGCTCACCCCTAACCTCAGCATTCTGCATAGCTTCAGCAAGTAATCGATGAACCGCAGACCTAGACTTGCCACCCACGGAGGCCCCGCTCGGGGTTCCCGGATCCTCCCTTAATTTCTTGGGAGGATGCAAAGGTCCACCAGCATTAGCAGTAATGGTTTTCCTTTTCTGTGGACGCCTTGGCTGTAATGGAATCACAATTTCGGCAACAGTATTAGTGGTCTCAGTAACCGGCTAAATATTAACACTTGGCCCACCGTCATCGCTTGCGGAATCACCCTGCTCCACTTGGTTACCACTGCCACCCTCATCAAAAAGCTTGTCCACACTTGCTTCCAGCTTGCTTTTAGCACGAGCAGGGGCAATTGGTAGCAGTGGAACAACACGTCCAACAATGGTATCCAGCAGCTTTGGTTCATCTTCTGCACACTGCCTCTCACCAATCCTCACCTATGTAGGATCGGCAGTTCGAATAAAGGAGAACAAATCCATTTCTACACAAAAAACAAAAAAACATATAGATGGTCAGAAAACATGATCAAAAGGAAAAGCATAAATAAGACATAATAATAAACACCTACCCTCAGCATTTTCATGCATAAACTCAGGATAAGTATTCTCATCCAGGGTATAATGGCGACTCATTCCTATTAAACAAAGGAATGGTTCCAGATACTTATGGAATGGAGCTAGATATGCAATAAGGATGGCATAATGCTCTGTGTTAAATTCAGATGACTTTGGGACAGGGTCCCTCGACACACTTTTAGCAGTATGCCACAGAAAAAAGGCAGGACAAGCAAATGCATCGACCTAAAAGAAATGATCATTCCAGCCTTTTAATGAATCTAGGGGTTTGGTGTAACAAACGACGTCATTACCCTGACGCTTACTGAATGACATCCAACCTTTATTTATGGAGTTCACATAAAAGCAGCGAAATAGCCCGACCGTTGGCTCAAAGCCATGAACATGGCACATGATATCAAAATGAGAGACTTTGGCTGCTGCAATGACGGATAGTTGGGATATGTGGATACGATAGTGTTTAAGCACGTTAACAAGAAAAATGGAAAGAGGTAATCGAAAATTGGCATACTCAAAGAATCTAGTATATACACCTATCTTGCCAGTAGGCATTTCATGAATTGTTTGGTTAAGGCTGGGCAATTCTGGATGGACCTCATTGGGAATATGAAACGTTTTGCAAAAAATCTCAAGAGCTTTCATAGTAAGAACCGACTTTATATCCGTAATACTACCCATGATAAAAAGTAAGCAAGGATTTGGGCCTAACCTAAAAGCCTAAAGTTCTTCAAAGAAGGGCACAAAGGGTACAGTTAGAGAGCTTGAAGAATTTTTAACAATGGCGATTAAAGTTTGAGAAGATGAAAAAAGAAAACAGTAAACCCAAGTCAGGTATTTATACTTTTGGTATATTAAATTCACGGTATTCTTAGATGATTACACATGGCCATGACCTCCGAGTCAATGGTCAGGATCTTAAGTAAAAATAGTGATGACAGTTTTGAAGCAAATGTTGACAGAAGCAATCTCAAATGTAGTCAAAAAAATGAAGGCCTCGCCATCGTGGCACGTACACTAATCACCTTTACCTATAACAAATGTAAAATTGAAACATCACAGAATAAACTAGATACGTGGAAGTATAGAGCGCTATATAGATCAATATTATGGTACCGAATCATTGAGTCTAGTAATATCTACCTGCACGGCTACAAAGTCAACGTGCCATTAGAACATACTTGACAGGGGGACTTGATGAAACGTTTAATAGAGCTTGTACTAGGTCACTTTGGGCTCCTTCTAGAAACCGTATTATCACAATGGGCCTCAGGCCCTCCTATACTAAGCAAAAATATAACGGCATCTAAAAAGTATTAGATTGAGTGTCTCGAACTAAAGGCCCGCATTAATGTACCTCATACTGGCACAGTGGAAGAGAGCAAGTAGTCAGCTCCGTTTACGGCTTACTGCCACGTAACGCAAGGTGTTACATCCGCGGTAGGTAGGATCCACATCCGCAAGACACGATTACCGCAGAACCTTGCCAGACAAGGGGCCCACTTTGGACCACTAACAGATATAAGCAAAATATTAGGAAAACCTAATATTTGGGCTCACTTATAAAAAGGGGTACTCTGACACCCTACAAGGTATGATTTTCTGACCACATTTCACACACACATACTCTGACATTCTCTGACAAACATGTTTACTTACTCTTACACCGGAGTCCAATCATGGGGTTGTTCCTCACAATAAGACTAACAGTTTACCTTTAATTGTGCAGGAAATCATCTCACTACTTGATTTAGTACAAGATCTCATCATTAGCCCAACCCAATAACTAAAACAGATCCATCTTTACAACTCATCATATTTTTTGTACTAACCGTACCATTTTAGAGTGTTAGAGGATTCCTTTTATAGATGAGTCCAGTACTAGGGTTTCATAGTATTCCGCTTATTATGTAGTGGCCGGAGTGGGGCCCTTATCAGGTAAGGGTCTGCGGTTATTGTGACTGCGAACGCGAATTACTAATCCGCGTCCGTCTTGTTGCATTCGAGCCATGGCCAGTGTGACCCTGGGCTTGGTTCTGGCCTGTTATACTTATTATTTATTTAGTTGGGCCGGGCCCTAATGTGATGGTACGACCTAGGCCCAAAGGCTTGCTATACCTATTATACGTCATCAAGTCCCCCAGTCCAGTATTTTTGCTGCGTGCGGTGTTGTTCTGCGTGCGATAAATATTATTAGACTTTCATCTTCTATTGTCGCACCTCTTCTTTTCTTTCATGACCGTTGGCTTCTCCGTGACTTTTCCTTAGCCAGTTACATAGGGTTTGGGTGACGTATATTCATCCCGACCTTTCGTTTTCTGACTGTCATGACTTGATGGCAGTTACCCTTCTGTCATCACTTCTTTTTTACTTTTGATCTCACTCGTTGGTTTGTTTAGTGGGATCTACGTATGTACATCTAGCTAGGGTTCAAACTAAATATACCAAGGGTATAAATACCCCCTGGGTTTCACTGTTGTTTTTTTCTTCATCTCCACCATTATCACCATTGTTAAAAAATTTCGAGCTTTTTATTTAGTTTCTCACGCTAGTAACCGCACAAAGATTCGTTAGATTGCCAGGTTAAGCTTTAACTCTTCTTTTTGACAATAGGTAGTATTGATGATATGAAATCCTCCTTAACTCAATCATCTTTAGATGCTCTGTGTGAGAAGTTTCATATTCCTTATACTGTTCACCCTGAATTGCCTGGCCGTAACCAAAGGATCCGTAATAGTCCCTCCGGAAAAATCGGTGTATATACTATATTTTTTGATTTTGCCAATTACCAGATCCTAATTTCTCATTTTTGTGTAGATGTACTTGAGTATTTTCAAATCAATCTGTCATAGTTCTCTGTTATTGCAGCTGTTAAGGTCTCTCATTTTGAGATCCAATGTCGCGTTCATGGTTTTGTTCTGACTGTAGGGAATTTCTATAGGTTTTATATTAATTCTAAAAATAAAGGTTGGATGTCCTTTAGCAAGCGCTCCGATACCGCTCTAGTTTGTTATACTAAACCGCTAGATTTACTAAAACACTGGTACGATAGCTTCTTGTAGGTTGATGCCTCTGCTTTTCCATTTTCCGTTCTGTGGCACAATAATAAAACACTGAGGAAAGACCCTCATCCCTTACCGAATGAGTTTGATGCATGAGTATGTGACTTCTTTGCTACTCATACTACTTCGTTTTGGAAGTTTTTGGAGCCCTTCTTATGCTTTGTCGGTATAAGTTGTTATTATGAGTTTGATGATGACGTCTATCCGGTCTTCTTGATTGATGACGATGAGGGTGGGTGTTCTTTGTTTGCCTCATGTAATTTGTTTCTTGTTACTACATTTGACTCTCTTCATTTTATGCAGAGATGGACTTGTTTGCTTTTATTAACCATGCGGATCCCACTAAGGTACGAATAGGCGAGAAGCAAAATAAGGAAGGACAAACTCTATTGCTTGAGTCTACCAGGGGCCGTGTGGTTACGCTTGCTGGTGTTAATGATTAAGGAATCTAAAATGATGATGTTCAAGATGCTGTAAACCAAAATGATGATGTTCAGGATGTTGGTCATGATATGAATGAGGAGGGTGATGCTGATGGTTAGGAAAATCCTGTTGAAGCTGGCATTGTTCGTATAGAGGATGAGGTTCCATCTAATGTTATTGAGAAAGCCAAAGGGTCTAGGAAGAAGAGGAAAACTGCTAGAGGGGCTAGTGGTTCCACCTACCTCCTAAAAAATTAAAGGCAGACCATGGTACCTCCGGTGCCGGTGCTAGTACTGGTGGAAAATTTGTTGCTGCGCTTCATGGCTTATTGAAACGTAGTACTTTGCTTGTTGAAGTTGGTGTTACAACGGTGGCTACGTTGTCGTTTATTACTTCTTGTGTGTCCCTTACGTCAAAGCGTGAGGGGGTGGTGGCACAGATTCTGTTACTAGGCCTAATCTGCGTACTCAACACCCAGTAGAGAGGTTTGTAGTTCTTTCAGACTCTCCTGGTCATTCTAGTTCAAATGCTGCGGATGCTAAAGTTTCTTCCGTTGTCATGTCTCTTGTTCCGGATCCTCCTATAATGACCACTGCCATTGCTACTATGGACGTTGCTGCCGCTTCTTCTGTTCCGGTGCCTAGGACTGGCGATGAGCCGGTTCATGCAAGTATTTTTGCGGATTCTACCTCCGCTGGTATGGCAGGACTAGATATTGCAGGCCCTTCTCAACCAACTGGTACAGAGTTTTCTACGGACACCTTTTATGTATCTCAAGATATGGACTCCAAAACGCTGCGTCAAATATATGTTCCTAAATGAAACATGGGTAATGAGTCTGCTCTGGATGATCCTAATGTGTGCTGTAGTTTGGTTGATCGGCTTGCTCCTCCTGTGCTTTTTTCCCAGCTTCGTGGTATGGATTACTAATTATTTGCAGAGTTTAATGTTGGGGATGTTGGATCCCTTACTGAATGGATTTTTAACCTTTAGCTTGTAAAGGGTTTGTTACTCTAGATAAATCTAAAGCAACAATGGTGAAACAATGACTAAACACTATTATGTGATTCTATTGCGGAATAACTAAACAATAATGATATAAGAAAGAACAATAATAGGAAAAACACAGAGAGATCAAATACAAAACACGACACTTTTATATAACTATACTTGAAATCTGACTAGGTTTTACAGATTTACAAAGAACACGATTGCATAAGATGAACACTATTGATCTATGTTGATCTATATAACTCTAGACAATGACTAGAGTTTCCTTTTATACAATCAACTTAATGAAACCCTAATAGGGCTCTTACAAAACACAACCAAAGATCACACGCATATCCTTTCACTAAGATTCTCAAAGTATATCACATAAACGGTACTAACTATTTTATCTAACTAAACTGGTACTAACTATCTGATCAGTGTACTAACATTTTGTTATAAAAAAACAAAAGTCTCGCATCTATCAAACAAATTACAGCAACTTAGCGGATAGAACTAACTATGACAACTAACGTACTAAGTCAGGTGAAACTGCATAATTCCTAATCAATCCTACCCCTAAACATGATGTTTGAACTTGTTAGGAACTTCATGTTTCATTAGTGTAAACATCTTGTAACGACCAGGAGGATGAGCACGATCCCAAACACTTCCTAATTCTTCAAATCTCCATTTTGATGAACGTGATCAGTAACAACTCTACAAAAAGGCGGTGGTGGGAGTGTGGGGAGGGGTGGCGAGGCGGCGTGGGTATGTAGTGGGAGTGCGAGAGGGTCGTTGATTGCTTGATATCATAATCTTCCTCTTTATCACGCCACACAACAAAACAACAAAATCACGGAGCTTTATATATACAAAACCGATTTTAGGGTTTTAAGTGTGTAACTTTGTATACTTTAGGGAGACGAACCCTAGCCTTTATAGCAGCTTTAAAGGCCATTTTTAGGGCCTCAAAACCCTATTGTAACCACCTTCTCTCCATGTTTTAATCAAGTAAGAGTATTATTCATTAATCATTCAATATGTCTATGTGTTGTGTGATTAATCTATGTTCTTTATAACATGGTGCATTGATAACCATATAGTTTTTAGCAAACTATCAGCTATCAACAGATTTGATTAGTCTTTACCAGAAACTGTTTGATCCTGGACTAGCCAACTCTTCACTGTGAAGCAAGGTGAGTTGAGAACCATACAATTTTTGGTAAATTGTCAACCATAAACGGATTTGAGAAGTCTTTACCACAAGCCGTTTGCTTATGGACTAGCCAGTTCTTATGTTTGTTAAACATGGTGAACTGATGACCATTTGTTGTGTGGTTTTGAAACCAACACTCAAAGATCCTTCTCACTTCCATCTTGGCCTCCAAACTCATCAATCTGTTGCTCAATAAACCTTAGCAAATCAAATACAGTATCATCATCAGATACAACTGTCAATCTTAGATCCATCATCCTCTCAAGTGTGTTTTTAGTAAGAGGATATCTTCTCTCTGCTAGCATATTGATCTCAGTACCATCTTCTAGTCTCAAGACATGAACTCCACAGTTTTCATAGAATATCCAGCTCTGAAGCTTCCACTCTTCTTGATTCTTCCAGAGTTCATCATCTTCCTTTGACTCAAACATAATCCTCAAATCACCCCAAAGAAGTAGATCAATTCCTTCTGGAGGTGTTGTTTCAAACCTTTTCATTACTAGACTATGTATCTCAACCAGATCCATCCTATCAAAAAATTTAATCATCTCAGAAAAGGTCTTGATCCACCTTGAACTTCCATCAGCTCTAAAAACTCTGTAGTAAATCAACTCTCTTCCAAAATGACCATAATCATAAAATTTTGATTCCCAGTTGATGATAGGATACCTAGTGCCCAGAACTTCATAATCAATCTTTTCTTCTTCTTCAGGAACTATCTTTAGAAAGGTTCTTAGTTGATTCTCCTCTTCATGATCAGAATCAGTCTTTTGCCTTTTAGACCTCTTTGGAGCTTTCATCTTAAGTCTCCTTCCTGATCTTTTCCTGATATTCTCCTTAGGTTCTTCAATTTTAGCTTTAACCTTAGTACTTTCAGGTTCTTCAGAAACCTCTTCTTTATCCATACCAGCTGCTTTCTTGTTCATCTTTTCAATCAATTTTTCATCTTTAGCAGAACCAATTGGAATGAAATTTTCATTTGCCCTTTTTACCTTTTCATACATCACTTGTATTTCTTCAAACTTCTTTTTGTTCAGCTGAGCATGTCTGTATCCACCTACATACTTCAAGTATGTCATCATTTGGTTTCTCAGCTGATTTCTTGTAGGAAGCTTGTTTCTGATAGCCTCAGATCTTTGTTGAGCAAGAAATCTTCTTTGTGCAGCAATGGTATCATGAAGAAACTTGGCTCTTTGCTCAATGGTGAACTTTTCTCTCTCTTCTTCTTGAAGCTTCTCAGCAAGAATCTTGTCTGCATTAAGTCTTGCTTGAATAAAGTCATACTCATTGGTGAATGCAGCTTTAGTAGCTTCTTCCTCAGCCAACTTCTTCTTCTCCTCTTCTGCTTCCCATTCCTCTTGAACCTTTCTGGCTATCTCTTCATCATTAGCAAGCATTTTAAACTTCTTTTCAGCTTCATTTACACCTTCTGATTCAGCATCTGATTCAGCTTTTTCCTCAAGAACTTTCTTGCCTTTGTCTTTAGGATCAATCTTTGGAAGTGGCTTCAAAGTTAAGATTGACCTTTCAGTTGTAGTTCTTGGTCTATCAGTATCTTTAATCTCTTTAATCTTAACTCCTTTTTGCTTAGTCTTATTTTGGCTCATGGTCACCAGAAATTGAGCAATAGTTTCATCATCTCTGAAAACAGTTGTAGGAGCAGCACTTTCATCTGAATTTCCATCTTTTGGCTCAGCAGTACCTTCATTTGGCTCAGCAGTACCTTCATTTGGCTCAGCAGTACCTTCATTTGGCTTGTCGGTACTAACTTTTAGCTTGTCGGTACTAACTTTTGGCTTGCCGGTACTAACTTGATCTTCAGTACTTACTCTTGTTTATTCACAGACCCCTCATCATGAGCATCCTCAGTCTCTATGTAATCCATTGCATCATCATGATCATCAAAAGCTGGATCTTTATGCACAGTTGGTATAGATTTGAAAGTTTTCCTCCCCTGTTTGGATATAGACTCCATCTTTTTCTTCCTTGCCAATCTTTTCTTCATTGAAAGACTTTTTATCCAAGCTTTGTGATGGTTGATAACAGGTCGGGCCTTCTTCTTTAGCTGCTTGATCTGAGCCTTCAAATCTTTAATATTTGCAGCTTGAGCTGTGACCTGTTTACATAAGGAAACACAAAGATCATACACACTTTGGAGCGTCAGGTCATCCTCAGTCCCTGATTGGGATCTATCAGTGGATGACTGACCTCTATGATTCCTACCAAAACCTTCTGGAATGGAATCAGGAATTGGGTTAGAAGAAGAAGGTCTGAGGAATGGGCCAGGCTGTGGCTCACACTGGTCTTCACTTGGGTGAGTAGGAGAAGGTGTGGGTTGGGTTTCAGATGGTCTTTCTGAAACTGCACCTTCATCCTCTGTTGGTTGAGCCAACATAGAAGGAAATAAAGGGGTCACATTCCTAATTTTTTTTTTACCCTTCTTAACCATAAAAGAGAAAACCTTAGTAGTCAAAACATTAATAGGGAAGTGGTCTAAGGGGGCAGGCACATTCTTGAGTTGGTTAGTCAAAAATACTAGAATAAACCGTGGGTATATAACAAACTTCTTTGCATCTAAATGCCTTATCATACCATCAAAAATTAGTTTTGAAAAATTATAAACTTGATTAGTGGCCAAACAGATGACATTAGTTGCAATATTAATAGGTATTTGATCCCAAGATGTGCTTTTTAAGCTTAAACAGTAGATGATGGTATGAAACAAAAATTTCCATTGAGGAGAGAAACGTCCTTTATTAAAAGTAAGTGTATTAAAATCTCCCTCACACCCCATCAATTGAATGGTATCAAATAGGAAACACATCAATCCGAGTAGCATCATTAAATTGAAGTTGTGAGTCCCCTTAAGATTAGATTCTGCATACCTATTAAGGATGATAGCCAAATGTTTAAATACATTGACTATGTAGAAACACTGATTATGAATACTATGTGTTAATGCGAATCGTAACAACAAGTACTAAGAAAACAATGATAAACTAAATAATAACTTTATTAATTCTGCTTTGAATGATCTCATATTACTAACTAATGAGATATGATTTTGCTATGAGATATCTTGAGGTCGTATCCCTAACTATGCCAAGAGGGATCCTTATATAGAATATGGATATTCACCTATCAGGCTTACAATACGATACTATTCTTTTCCGAAAATATCTCATACATATCTCTTAAACAGTACTAACTATTTTCTACTAACGGTACTAACTAACTGATCAGTACTTAACACTTTGTACTGTCAGTACTAACTATAACTATCAGTACTAACTATTTGTATGTCGGTATTAAGCTAGGTAAACATAAAATCTCTAACAATCCTCCTGAAAATGAATGTTGAACCTCTTTTAACTTATGTTTCTTCAAATTTATTTTCTTTAAGCTCTTAGAGGGGATGTATCCAAACACTTTATCATTTCTTGATCTTTTAAACTCTATCCTTCTTCAGCAGCAACTTGTTTCTCAGCAAACAGCAACATTATCCCCCCCCCCCCCTCCCCCGTCTTTCAGCAAACAGGTCCAGCTAAGTTGGCTTTGTTGCCATAAACGGATTTGATGTTCTTTACAGTAGCCGTTTGCTATGGGATAGTTAACTCTTCACTTTCTAAAAACACGGAGTTATTTACCTTACAGTTATTTGTAACTGTCAACATCAACGGTAATTGAATTTTATCTTTACCAAATTCGTTTTCTTTTGATAAACACATATCGTTTTTAGCAAACTATCAGCTATAACAGATTTGGATTAGTTTTACCATGAACTGTTTGTCCTGGACTAGCAAAACTTTCACCACAGAAGCAGGTGAGTTGAGAACCCTACAATTTTTGGTAATTGTCAACCTAATACGATTTGCGAAGTCTTTTCACAAGACGTTTGCTGATGGACTAGAGTTTCTTATGCATGGAGGAGAGATTGATCTCGACATTTCTAAGATCGTTGACATTTCTCTTCGGGAGAAATTAGTCGAAAGTTATCTTTTAATTGAAAAGATTAACACTTTTAATCTCTCTCCTCCTATTCTGATTTCTCCTATAATTTGCCCCTCCTCTACTATCCCCGTTGTGGATTTTGATTTGCCTTTAGAGGAGGTGGATGTGCTTAGTTTTTCGGATGACTCGATACTACGGGGTATCGAGAGTGACCGTGACTCAGGGGAAGACACTACTTCTATTGATGCTTTACCCCTTGATGACTCGATGATTCTCTCCGAGTACGAGTCATTTACTTTTGATAACGAGCCCGTGATGGCTGAAGTTAATGTTTTTGTAGAATGCTAGTAATCTTAAGATCAACCAAGAACAATAAGTGAGATATGGGTTGGATTGTTAGAGAAAAAGATGATGGAAAATGGATGAATCATTTCTCCATTTGTCACCTATCCCTGGGTTTTACCTGCATCTTACTCCACGGGGAGTGAAGATAATGTTTTTAAACCGGGAATTTTTGATAATGTGCTTACAAGGAAGAGTTCTTTAACTCTTGATGTTTTTGACCCACTCCACCCACCCTTAATGGACTTTCATGTTACCAAAGCATTTTCCGGGTTCACATTTTCTCTCTTGAAAATTTTTTCTAACAAGTTTTTTAAACCCGGAATCAAAAATGCTACGGTATATCTTCCATACTTAGTTTGGGGAGGTTTCCACCTTTTGGAATTTCTTCACCCCTACTATTATCCACCATAATGAACCTAGTTTGGGGAAAGAGTCAATCAAGCGAAGGGACTCCTATAATAAACAAGCAGCTTCGTGGGAGGCACCCATGGCTGATCCTTTTTTTATTTTCTTTTGATTTTCTCTTTGTTTCCCCAAGGATAAATCAATTCGGTTCAAGTACTATTAGCTTGTACTTGGTTAACATATACTAAGCCGTTTAAGTTGTTTTGAGCTTAACATTGTAAAGATGTGTGGGAAGCTTGTTCTTCTTTTTCGTTCTTGTTGGTTGTTTGTGCTTATTTGTCTAGGTTTTCCGGATTGTTTTTGGGAAGATTCATGGCTCAATATTGTTGAAGGACATAAGCAATGCCACAAGGTTCCATTGATGTCTCAATCTTCTCTTCATAATAGAGGGAAATCTTCTTTATCTTGTTCTTATCAAACTAAAAACATCTATTCTTTTGGCATGGCCTTAGGAATTTTTGTTAAAGATTCCTTTTTGACCCTTATTTTTAAACTTTGAGGACAAAGTTCATTTTAGTTGGGGGACGGATATTTCGATATTTGACTTGCATTTCACGCAACCTTGTTTGAACCTTTTTGTGAAAAAAGTGAAATTTTTTAAATTTTTGCTTACAAGAGAAGCTCAAAAGAAGCTTAGTTTGGGGAAAAACACCACTTTTTGGTAATCCGTTGGTGAGAAATAGGAGTTAATTTTGACTTGACCGGGTGAAAATGCCCTAGCTAGTTCTTTAACCTACCTTTTGTGGGGCCAAGCTTTCACAAACCTATTGCGTTTGGATTTTAAAATGTGAAGAAACAAGAGATGATGTAGTTAACATATAAGTGTTAGTTGTTTAAGCAAGGTTTATTTGGAAAACCTAAAGCTTATATGAATAATTTGTGTCTTTTTACTCCCATAAGCTCTTAACACACTAATCATACGTGCTCTTTTTAATTTAACTAAGTCAACCAATGTCTTTAGAAAAAGTCTTACATTTTGAAAAAGAATTCATTTAATATGTAAGTAAGATTTTTGGTTTCAAATTTATAAGTTGATTTTCTAAAGTGAAAATTTTCCATTCATAAAAAATATAATTATAAAAGAATGCCAATGAAGATTTCTAATGCAAAGCATATTTTTCGTGCCAATGAAGGCATTCGCATAAAAAATAGAATAATAAAAGCTATATATAGTTTTAATCGTTGGCGTATCCATGTTGAGAGTGAGACTCGGATGGGGTCGCAACTAAGGATTAAGACTATATACGTGGAATCAAGGTTCGTAGGCATTCATCACTAGGGAGCGCGGCCTGGCCTAGGTGTGATTGACAAACTAATGGACTTTGGATTTAGGCTTTGTAGGAAAAAGGTGTTGTCGCGATAACCACATACGTTAGCAGCGGATTGGGGGTGTCGACATAAGAAACACCGGTTTGTTGATGCGATATCCTATTTGGAGAAAGGCCTAAGTAGGGGTTTGAATAAGAACAACATTCCTATTGAAAAAAAATAATAATTTATAAGTATATGGAAAATAAAAGAATGGTTAAAAATTTCATTTTCTCAAATCAATTTATAAGTTTTGTTTCCTAATCTCTTTTAGCTTTGAGTCGAGGTTTATCTATGTTATTAACATTTAAACTCACAAGGCTTATTTGTAAAGCTTAGAGAATTTCAACTATAACTGATAAATTGATATTATGGTTGAGTTAAAAAGAGTGCAAACAATCTTAAGCGTTAATTTATTCCAGGAGTGAAAAATTACAATTTTGTAAGTATAAGAGCTTATCATTTGGGACTTATATTGACAATGATTTGTTTATTAGCTTTGTTTAAGTCTAGTGAAAAGTCAAGGATGACGAATTTTCTCTTTTTGTGCTCTATTTATCGGGAGTAGCCTATTTCCAATGAGCCTTCTAAAAGTTGCCAAAATTGCATTGATTGCCCATAATTGTGTTTCCATGAGATTAAAATGTTGAGGAAAAGCTTAAGTTTGTTTAAAAAAGATGATTTATAAAGGTGGAAAACAAGGGCATTAAGGAAAACTTGTAGTTTACAAAGTGTACACTTGATAACATTGCGTGAGGATCGACAAATCCTTTTAGTTTGGGGAATTTTGATAAATGCTTAATTGTATATATAAATTACCCGGGATTTTGCCAAATAAAAGCCAAATTATGCCAAAAGAATAGAAAAATGTGTGCTTTTGTGTCTAACTATTTATAGGCAACAATTTGAAATTCAAATCTATCACAGACAGTTGGTTCGTGCGACTCACGGATCCACCATATCCTGGATCTGTCCATGTATTTAGTAGATCTGTTGGTGGAGTTGGGACAGCAGTTGTCATTTTGTGATTAACCCCAAATCTATACAAAATATTGTTTTATACTTAATAAAACATGTTTATTAGATTCTTCTAGAACAAAATATTTCTTATCATCAATAAGGAAAGATTTTCTAGATTTAGGAAGATTTGGAAAGATTGTTTCCATTTATGGTTAATCTTATTTTGTCTTACATGATTAATATAACTAGCTTATAATTAATCAGGTGTTAACTTAAATCATTTGATTAGAAAAGGTTGATGCAAATGATAATATTTTTCTTTGATCATTAGCTATGTTTAATAATGCATATTCATACCTTAAATGATTTGTCGTCGTCAAGTAAACTTTCGACTAAATAACTTGTTTACGTAAACTTTTACGTAGTATGACATTATATTTGTTATTATCAAAACATAAAGATCATTAAATATAAATATCGTTTTTCCGTGAATATTTGTATTAACACATAGAATCCCAATCATGTGTATAAGCTGAAGAAAGCCCTTTATGGCCTTAAACAAGCTCCACGTGCTTGGTATGACTTGCTCTTGTCGTTTCTACTCTCCTGGAAGTTCTCAAAAGGCACCGTCGATCCCACATTATTCATCCGGAGAGAAGGCAAAGACATATTAATGGTACAAATTTATGTTGATGATATTATCTTTGCCTCTACTAAACCTGATTTATGTGAATCATTTTCCAAAATAATGTGTTCAAAATTCCAGATGTCGATGATGGGCTAACTATCATTCCTTCTTGGACTTATATATATATATATATATATATATATTATATATCTATATTTTTATATATATATATATATATCTATATTATAAGGGAAAAACATAAAATTGGGCATTTAGCCAAAACAAACTAAACATATTACAACTAAACTTAAGATAAACTAGGAAAAATAAAAGATAAAAAAAATCTAAATCTTAGGATAAAATAGAGGAGAAACACCAAGGTGTTTAGTGCGGAAAGAATGGTGGGTTGGATGAAGATCCAAGGTGGTGTCGGATGTAGAAGAACATGTAGTTGAGTCGGTTCCTAAGCATGTGGATTTCATGCCAAGTGGTACTACAATATTGACAAAACATGTTGTGAAGGTGAGGCATGTCATTTGGATATATGAAATCCAAGATGTTGTTTGGAGGGTTGGGAAAATCTTGATTACCAAGATTTTGTGGTAATGTTTGAGTGTTTTCAAGTGGAGGTACATTGTTGTTGATGTTAACAAACAATGGAGTTGGAGGTTGTGGATGTTCAAATCCGAGTGGTAGATGTGATAAATGAGGTGGTGGCAGATGCTCAAATCCGGGAGGAGGGTGTGAGACACGTGGTGGTAGCGAAGGATTTGAAGGGCCCGGTGGCCAATTATCTATGGTTGACACATATGGGTCATGAGGTGATAAAGTTTGTGGTGAAAGTTCTTGGGGTTCAAGCTTTATTGGGATGAAAAATCTTAGTTTGGGTGGAGGAGCAACATGAGTTGGTGTTGGTGATTCACTTGCAGATGATGATGAGGTTTGATAGTGCTCCTACTATAGGTGGATTTTGATTGTACATTTGGTGGTGAAAGGGATTTCTTTCTTGGAGGTGGTGATGGTGTTCTTTCATTTTGGTGTTCCTCACTTGAGGATTCAAGGTTAACATATGTAGAAGACTACTCATTCTTGCGGTTTTTCTTTTGAAGTTGGATGAGTTTGTTTTGGATGAACTAGTCATGATGATGAACTAGTGAGGTGTATGAGAGAAAGTTGCAAGAATGTAGATCCCACTTCAATATAGATCTTTCTAGCCTGTTAAGGGTTGTAGCCAATATGGATAGTTCCACACTAACTACAGGAGAAACAATGACTATGAACACTATAAGTTATGCGGAAACTAACTTATAATGCTAAGAAGAACAATGAATATTAATAACTAAACTTTTGTATTGATCTGCTAAAACGATTACAGATTACTAACTATGAGAATGCTTTTTGGTGAGAGATATGTCTCTTCTCTAATGTCGTAGGGTTCCTTTTATACACCAAGGATAAACCCTAACAGACTTACAAAACGCGTAAAAGATAATGCATATCTTTTCCTATAATATCTCATGCATATCTCTTAAACGGTATTAACTATTTTGTACTGACGGTACAAACTATAACTGTCGGTACTAACTATTATAACTAGCGGTACTAAGTCAGGAAAACTATAATTCCCAACAATCCTCCCCTAAACATGTTTGTTGAACTTGTTTAACTTCATGTTTCTCTGATGTAGATATCTCGTACTTCATGGAGGATG
Source organism: Tanacetum coccineum (assembly GCA_026074375.1). Classification (NCBI taxonomy): domain Eukaryota; kingdom Viridiplantae; phylum Streptophyta; class Magnoliopsida; order Asterales; family Asteraceae; genus Tanacetum; species Tanacetum coccineum. The sequence goes on along the minus strand of BQNB010021886.1, from coordinate 36,231 downwards.
TATCCAAACACTCTGTCAAATCTTGGACTTAATCTGAGATAAACTTAAGTACCTTCGATCCTTTCTGTATCATTCTTGGATCTTCACTTTTGATAATATTGAACTCTTGTACCGTTATCTTGATTACTTAGCAGCTTACAATCCTTGTCTTCTCAGTATATGTCTTATCTGCAACACAGCTACATCTTTTCTGCAACAATCCAACTAAGTTGGCTTTGTAGTTTTTGGCAAACTACCAGCCATTAACGGATTTGATGTTCCTTTACCAGTAGCCGTTTGCTCTGGGATAGCCAATTCTTCATTGTAAAAAACAAGGTGAATTGAGAACCTTATAGTTTTGAGTAAACTATCAACTATCAACGGATTTGATTTGTCTTTACCAAAAACCGTTTGCTTTTGGACTAGTCAATGCTTCATTGCCATAACATGGTGCATTGATAACCATATAGTTTTTAGCAAACTATCAGCTATCAACAGATTTGATTTGTCTTTACCAAGAACTGTTTGATCCTGGACTAGCCAACTCTTTACTGTGAAGCAAGGTAAGTTGAGAACCATATAATTTTTGGTAAATTGTCAACCATAAATAGATTTGAGAAGTCTTTACCACAAGCCGTTTGCTTATGGACTAGCCAGTTCTTATGTCTGTTAAACATGGTGAACTGATGACCATTTGTTGTGTGGTTTTGAAACCAACACTCAAAGATCCTCCTCATCTCCATCAGAGTTTTTAGGTTCCAACTTTGCAATTAACTTCTTGACAAATCTAATCAACTCCAATGCCATAGTGTTGTCTTCTTCAGATTCCAACTTCAATTCTAGCATTTGCAGCATCACTTTCTTTCTCAAAGGATACTTTTTCTCAACAAGCATATGAATGACTAATCCTGCCTCAGTCATTAAAGTAGGTTACCCATGAAGAACCTTGTAGCTTCCAATTTACTACAATTTTCATAGAATATCCAGCTCTGAAGCTTCCACTCTTCTTGATTCTTCCAGAGTTCATCATCTTCCTTTGACTCAAACATAGTCCTCAAATCACCCCAAAGAAGTAGATCAATTCCTTCTGGAGGTGTTGTTTCAAATCTTTTCATTACTAGACTATGTATCTCAATCAGATCCATCCTATCAAAAAGTTTAATCATCTCAGAAAAGGTCTTGATCCACCTTGAACTTCCATCAGCTCTAAAAACTCTGTAGTAAATCAACTCTCTTCCAAAATGACCATAATCATAAAATTTTGATTCCCAGTTGATGATAGGATACCTAGTGCCTAGAATTTCATAATCAATCTTTTCTTCTTCTTCAGGAACTATCTTTAGAAAGATTCTTAGTTGATTCTCCTCTTCATGATCAGAATTAGTCTTTTGCCTTTTTGACCTCTTTGGAGCTTTCATCTTAAGTCTCCTTCCTGATCTTTTCCTGATATTCTCCTTAGGTCCTTCAACCTTACTGCTTTCAAGTTCTTTAGCAACTTCTTCTTTATCCATACCAGCTGCTTTCTTGTTCATCTTTTCAATCAACTTATCATCCTTAGCAGAACCAATTGGAATAAATCTTTCATTTTCCCTTTTTACCTTTTCATACATCACTTGTATTTCTTCAAACTTCTTTTTGTTCAGCTGAGCATGTTTGTATCCACCTACATGCTTCAAGTATGTCATCATTTGGTTTCTCAGCTGATTTCTTGTAGGAAGCTTGTTTCTGATAGCCTTAGATCTTTGTTGAGCAAGAAATCTTCTTTGTGCAGCAACGGTGTCATGAAGAAACTTGGCTCTTTGCTCAATGGTAAAATTTTCTCTCTCTTCTTCTTGAAGCTTCTCAGTAAGAATATTGTCAGCATTAAGTCTTTCTTGAATAAAGTCATACTCATTGGTGAATGCAGCCATATTAGCTTCTTCCTCAGCTAACCTTTTCTTATTCTCTTCTGCTTCCCATTCCTCTTGAACTTTTCTAGCTATCTCTTCATCATTAGCAAGCATTTTAAACTTCTTTTCAGCTTCTGTAATATCTTCTGATTCAGTATCAGATTCATCTTCTTCTTCAATCTTCTTTTTGCCTTTAGCTTTTGGATCAATCTTAGGAAGAGACTTTAATGTTAAGATTGACCTTTTAGTTGTAGTTCTTGGTCTATTGGTATCTTCAGTCTCTTTGATCTCAACTCCTTTTTCTTTTTCCTTCTGTTTCACCTTGTTCTGACTCATTGTGATGAAAACTTGTGCAATAGTCTCATCATCACCAAAAACTTTTGGAGTAGGTGTTGAAGTCATTGTTGGAGTAGCACTTTCATCTGAATTTCCAACTTTTGGCTCAGCAGTACCTTCATCATCCTTGTCGATACTAACTTTTGGCTTGTCAGTACTAACTTTTGGCTTGTCAATACTAACTTTTGGTTAAGTAGTACTAACTGGATCTTCAGTACTAACTCCCTTTTCTGCACTTTCCTTCTCTTCAACAACCATAGTATCTCCAGACAAGCTAAGTTCCAATGTTTTAGAGCTTATCCTCCCCTCATCTTGAGCATCTTTAGTCTCCATGTAGTCTATTGCATCATCCACAATATCATCAAGATCATCAAAAGCTGTATCTTTATGCACTGTAGGTTTAGATTTGGCAGGTTTCTTTCCCTGTTTGGATATAGACTCCTTCTGCATCAACTTTTTATTCAAGGACTTCTTCCATAGTCACTGTCTGAGAAAGCTTCTAGTTTAAAAGGTGAATCCCTAGGATACCATAAACCTAATTTGGGTTGATGTACAATCTCCTTATGCATCAACTTTTTCTTCATGGATTTTCCTTTCCAATCTTTTTTCTGGAGTACCTTCTTGATTCCAAGTATTATGGTTGTTATCACAGGTTAGCTTCTATCTCTTAGCTGTTGATCTAAGACTTTAAATCTTTAATTTGTGCAGCCTGAGTTGTGACCTGTGTACATAATGAAAGATAGAGATCATAAACACTTTGGAGTGTCAGGTCATCCTCATTCCCTGATAGGGATGCATCATTGGATGACTGACCTCCATGATTCCCACCAGAGCCTTCTGGAATGGAATCAAGAATTAGGTTAGAAGAAGAAGGTTTGAGGGATGGGTAAGGTTGTGGCTCAATTGGGTCTTCACTTGGGTGAGAAGAAGAAGGTGTGGATTGGGTTTCAGATGGTCTTTCTAAAACTGCACCTTCATTCTCTGTTGGTTGAACCAACATAGAAGGATAAATAAAATGGGTCTCATTCTCTAGAAATTTTTTACCCTTTTTAAACCGTATAAGAGAATACCTTAGTGTCCAAGCATTAATAGGGATGTGGTCTAAGGGGACATAACATTCTTGATTGGTTAGTCAAAAAATACTAGAATAAACCTGGGATAATGTCAAACTTTTTCTTTGCATCTAAATGCCTTATCATACCATTAAAAATTAGTTTTGAAAAGTTATAAACTTGATTAGTGGCCAAACATATTACAGCAGTTGCAATATTTATGGGTATTTGATTCCAAGATATGCTTTTTGAGCTTAAACAATGAATGATGGTATGAAACAAAAATTTCCATTGAGGAGAGAATAGTCTTTTATTAAAAGTAAGTGTGTTCAAATCTCCCTCATACCCCATCAATTGTATGGTATCAAATACAGCCTGGTTTGATAACACATCAATCCCAGCAGCATCATTAAATGGAAGATTACTTTGAATTGATGCTTCTGAGATTGAGACAGGTTGCCAGCAAACTGTGGCAGTAATATACATAACATTGTTGATTTTTTGGATTTAGCGTCATCCGAAATCCTGTTCAACAAACGTAGTAAATGACAACAAGATTACCGTGAGGAGCATAGTGAATTGAGCTGCGTGTAAGGAGTTTATGAATCGCAGGTATCTTAGCATTTCCCATCTATCTTTTCTAAGTAGACGACTATGTTGTGCTTAGGACAAGATTCAAGAGTTGCCATAATCGATGAATTGATGGTTGTCGGTGATGAAAAGATTAGGGTTTGTAAACGAGAGCGATTAAGAAATCTTAGGTGAAGAAAGTGTGCAATTGAGATGGGTTTAGATAGGTTGAGCAAACCCAAGATCAAAGAAACTGTGCAATTTACACTTTAGACCCCTAGCGGTATTTTCTCCAACGGCTATTCAGCGGTACAAACTTTGCCCAACGGTACCAACTTTAAGCCTGGCGGTACTAACTTTTGGGTAACCAAAACTAGCAGCACTAACTAACTTAGTACCATATGAAGAGCCCTAAAAAACAAACCAAACTGCATTACAAGGCGTTGCACTCAATTCAAACACCATAATCATCCGTAGATATCTTCGAGCAGTACTAAGTAAGCCTAGCGGTATTAATTCTGGTACAAAGTGTCTGCAGTAATATGAACTAATCAGAGTACCACATCTAACCTTGAATCCTTATGCCAAAGAGTATAGTGAACCCCAAATGAACATCATAGCCATCACCTATTCTTGGAATTCATCTACAAACTGTACAACAAATATCTTGCCTCCCCTTAATTGTGGTTACAAATTTAACATCCCAATGCTAACCACCAAAAAGTTAAATCTTGTGACATCAAATCCTTTGGTGAGAAGGTCTGCAACATTAGAGGCTGTGTGAATCTTGATAACTTCTATCAGTCTTTTCTCATAGCAATCTCTGATAAAATGAAATTGAATTTTGATATGCTTGGTCCTTGAATGAGCAACAGGATTCTTGATAACACTTATAGTGCTCTCATTATCAATATGGATTCTGGTGTTCATGAAATTAAAACCATAATCCATCATCTGATTCTGTATCCATAGTACTTGCCCACAACAGTTAGCAGCTGCAACATATTCTGCCTTAGTAGTAGAATTTGCCACAATAGTCTGCTTCTTGCATTGCCAAGATATCAATCTTCTACCAAGAAATTGACAGCCACCTGTTGTTGATTTTCTGTCAAGGCTGGCTCCTCCATAGTCACTATCTGAGAAAGCTTCTAGTTCAAAAGGTGAATCCCTAGGATACCATAAACCTAATTTGGGTTGATGTTTGAGGTACCTAAAAATCCTTTTTACTGCATTTAAGTGTGAAGCTTTTGGAGTGACTTGAAATCTAGCACAGGCACAAACAGCAAACATGATGTTTGGCCTTGATGCAGTCAAATACATCAGGGAACCAATCATAGATCTGTAGACATGTACATCTACATCTTCACCATCTTCATCCTTGATCAGTGGCTTATTAGACTCAATAGGAGTAGAGGCTGTTCTGATGGACCAAAAATCAAACTTCTTAAGGATGTCAGCTACATACTTGTTCATGAATAATAATGATTCCCATCAGGTTGGTTGCTTCACTTGATGTCCCAAAAAGAAAGTGAGTTCACCCATGGAGCTCATTTGGAATGTTTTGTGCATATAATCTTTAAACTCTGTACACAAAGACTTCTTTATAGAGCCAAAAATAATGTCATCCACATATACTTAGACTAACATAATGTCACTCTTTTTCTTCTTGATAAACAATGTTTTGTCTATGGTACCTCTCCTGAAACCATTTTCCATCAGAAAAGAAGAAAGTGTCTCATACCAAGCTCTAGGGGCTTGATGAAGACCATAAAGAGCTTTAATTACCTTATAGACTTTGTTTGGATGAGCAGGATCAACAAAGCCTGGAGGTTGATGGACATACACCTCCTCTTCAATAGTGCCATAGAGAAATGCACTTTTAACATCCATTTGGTAGACAGTAAATCCCATGTATGATGCAAAGGCTAAAAATAACCTGATTGCCTCTATCTTGGCAACAGGTGCAAAAACCTCATCATAATCTATTCCTTCCTCTTGTCTAAACCCTTGTGCTACAAGCCTGGCTTTGTTTTTTACAACAATACTTCTCTCATCCCTTTTATTCTTGAAGACCCACTTTGTGCCAATTGCCTTTTTCCCAGATGGCAAATTAACAAGTATCCAAACCTTTTGTAATTTAAACTCCATCAATTCCTCTTGCATTGCTTCAACCCATCTTTTATCTTGTAAGGCTTGTGATATACTCTTGGGTTCTTCTTGGGAGAGAAAGCATGCTAACAAACAGTTTTGATGATCTTTGTGATTAGTTCTATTCTGTTTGGAGATGTAGCTCACCAATGCTTGTTGTGCTGAAGAAGTCTCTTGAATCTTTCCGCTTGTTTGAACTGCTAACTTAGGATCTCCTAGAATTTGATATTTTAGATGATCCTTATTAATTCTGAGTGTGGGAATAGGACTGACATTAATGGTGGCATCCATATTGTTGAAATCAGCCATTGCACCAACATTCTCTTCATCATAGGCTCCATTGAATATGCCATCATTTGAAAATGCATCAGAATCATCTTCTAAATCAGGCATATTTGGATCAATGGGTAAATCAGCATTAGGGAGAGTAGATGCATCAATAGGTATTTTTCCTCCAAGATAGACAAATGATGATTCACCAGCATTTGCACCTGTGGGAGTACTAGCAGCACTAACATATGGCGTGGTAGCAGTACTAACAGATGACCTACCAGTACTAAGTTTGTTAAAACTGGTGAGCTGCCCTTTTTTGAGATGCAATATTCCTCTTTTCTTCTTCAAAAGCTTGTCTTGTTGCATCATCCAGAGCTTTAGCAACCACTTCTTGAGCAATCATCTTCTCAAGTTCATCATGCAAGACTTGTTCATCTTCTGTCATCTGATGTTGTCCTTCCTTGTCAGCAACATCTTCTGAATCTTGTACATCATTGTCTTTAGGAGAACTTTCAGAAGGTTTTTCATGTGCAGCTGGAGCAACATCTTCTACTGGAATCCTTGTCCTATGAGGGTGTAGTGGAAGCAGTATGTATTCCTGAGAAGGTTCTTTATCTTTTCCTGATGAACCTACAACATAAGAATCTTGTGTACCTACATCCACATTAACCTAATTTTCTACACTAACAGGAATATAGTTCATTGAATTGGTTAGAAAATCAAGATCAAACATCCAATTAGGACCAGTTCCTGCCACATTTGGTTGATCTTCAAGAAAATCAATGTGCAGATTCTCTTCTACCCTTTTGGTCCTTTTGTTGTATACTCTAAAGGCTTTACTAGTGGTAGAGTATCCAAGCAAATAACCTTCATCAGATTTCCCATCAAATTTGCCCAAGGAATCTAAGGTGTTTAAAATGGTCAAGGGGCACCCAAAAGGTCTCATAAAACTAATACTAGGTGATTTACCTATTAATAGTTCATAAGGTGTCTTATTTTGAGGTTTGGTCACTAATACCCTATTCAGTACATAGCAGGCAGTATTTACTGCCTCTGCCCAAAATGGGATAGGTAAAAGTGAGTCTGCTAACATAGTTCTAGCAGCCTCAATTAGGGTCCTGTTTTTCCTTTCTGCAACACCATTCTGCTGTGGAGTTCTAGCCACACTAAACTCCCTTTTTATTCCTTTCTTAGCACAGAATTCATTCATAGCATGGTTCTTAAACTCTGTCCCATTATCACATCTAATGATTTTAACATTATGATTCAATTGGTTTTCTAAGCCTATGATAAATTTACAAAGGATTTCAGATGTTTCATCCTTGGTAGCTAAGAAAAATACCCAACTAAATCTGCTGAAATCATCAGTCACAACCAAACAGTACCTTTTCTTGTTAATACTTTCTACAGAGACAGGTCCAAATAAGTCCATATGAAGTAATTCTAGGGGCTTTCTGATGATTCTTTCTAACTTGGCCTTACAGGAGGCCTTATGTTGCTTACCCTTCTTGCAGGCAACACAAGTGTGGTCATTCACAAAAACTTTTGAAGGTAAAGGTAACCTCTAACAAGGTAACCTTTAACAAGGTTTGTTTAAATTTTTTGAAATTCACATGACCTAATCTCCTATGCCATAATTTAGACTCATCTGCTGTTGCATTTGCATATAAACAAGTTATACCTCCAGAGGGAACAATGTTCTTTAAGTCCAAGCTGTACACATCATCCTTTCTAGGAGCTCTAAGTACAACTTGACTTTCATCAAGAAGCTTAAAGCTAGGAGACAAGAATAAGAGCATTCAAGTCTCAGTAAAAAAGGACACTATTTTTCTTGTCACACATTTGTGAGACAGAGAAAAGGTTAAACTTAAGTTCATCTACAAAATAAACATCATCAAAGTCTAAATTAGCAGTTTTGATTTTACCTTTACCCGCGTTATTTACCGTCCTTTTTGGGACTCACTTCCCCCCCAAAAAAAAAAAAAAGCCACAAAGCCTCCATTGTAATCTTCATAGTCTGAAAGATAAGCTTTGTTGCCAGTCACAATCGCTAGAGTAAACTACTATTCACCACTGCCAAATGGGGATCCTAAAACAAATCTCTGGATTTCCCTGCACAAAAGGTAAGAGAATTAGTATCTCTTAGGGACCCAAGCCATTATAGACTTGGAAATCCCTTTTGGGACAAAATAACGCAACCTTCTTGAGGCATGAATGATCACTGTCTTTGGGACACATAGCCAAGAATTTTACTTAGCCCTCCAAATCCCCCCGACTTTTTAAGGTCAGTATCATCTTACCCTTAACCAGTATTAAACTACTTGCTCTTGTCCCATCAGAGTCCATATTTTTTTGAACCCCTAAAAGTTTAACATCTTGTTTTAAAGTCTTTGTCTAAAACTGTTTTGTGTAGTAAGATAACCTCTTAATAAGGTGAATATGACCTCTTGGTCTTACAATTGTCCATGTCTTGGTAAAAAATTGGTCTAAAATTCACCAACTAAGTTTTGCTAATTATTTTGGAGCAAATGGTCTAACAGTACTAACAGGCCTAGCAGTACTAACTGGCCTAGCAGTACTAACTGGTCTAGCAATACTAACTTGTGAACTGCTCTTTACTCATTTTGGCTTAACAGGAGGTAATCAAACCTGTTCTTGTTAGTACCTCCTGATGCGACAACAGTCTTTTTTTAAAGAGGGTAATTTGAAACATTTTGATGATAACTCTTTTAGTATTATCCCATACTGGTTTGTCCACCCTTGGACCAGTATTGATCACAGTTTTCAGCTTAGGTTCTTGACTCTGTTTGTCATGAAAATTACAATCTTTGATCAAATGGTTAGTAATTTTACAGACAAAGCAAGCTTTTATTTTCTTAAATCCAATTCCTTGTTTCTGAAAAGTTTGACCAATTTTACCAACTCTAGTTTTAACTGTCTGAGATTCATTAGTCTTAACAGGACTAACTGTTTGCACTTCAGACACATCATCCTCATCATCTAAGTTCCAATCCTCAGTGATAACTTTATCTTTGTTAACTGATTCATAGATTGTCTTAGGTTTTTGAGTATTTGCTTCATTTATTTTACCTACAGTCTCACTTGTTTTAGTATTAAGATCAGTTGTTTTTGACTCAATTATTTTCTTCCTAATGGCATATTCATCTAAACCTGCAAATGATATGTCAGCTCTTAGGGTTAGAAAGTTCCCTATTATAGGAGAGGGAACAACATGAAACCCATCTGCTTTAGAGAACCTATCATTTGCTGGTGTGTTTTCTTCATCACTAGATCTGACCTCAAAAACACTCAAACTAATCTCACTATCAGTTTCAGAATTGTTACTCATTTCATTCAATTGTGTGCCATATCCTAAACTAGTTTTATCCCTAGTACTCATTTGACGGTTGAGTAATTCATCAAGATTCTTGGATGATTCTTCCCATTTTTCTATCTTTAATTTTAACTCATCTCTTTCCTTAACAACTTTCTCTAATTCCAGGTTAAGGTTGTTAATTTTTATTTCTCTGCATTTAAGCTCATAGTTTTGAAACTCATATTTTTCACCCCCAAGCCAATTCATTCTTTTCATGGACAAGTATCCTAGATTCTAGTGATTCTAAGGCTAACTCAAAACCCTGAATTTCTAGTCTTGCTCTGCTATGTTTTTCTCTTTCACTATCATAATTCTTTTGAAGAGTTTTAAAAGATTCAAGACATTGTTTAGAACATTTTTGTACCTCATTGTCAGAAGAACTTGATGAGCTTGAAGAAGAGATTGCCATTAAAGCATAGTTGACTGGTTCTACTTCAAAATCATTACTCCAGTCATAGCCTCCTAGACCATCTTGAGCCACCAGTGCCTGTGATGAAGATTCATTTGTTGGTGCATTGCTCCTGCCATTGTCACCATAAGATCTTTTCCCTTGATTCCTTCCAGATCTGCATTCCCTAGCAAAGTGCCCTTTTCTGTGACAGTTGTAGCACTCAATTTTTGATTTATCAAGTGAAACAGGTCATTTTTCTTTGAAATCCGGTCGCCAAGTTTGTTCAAACAAACATCCTTTTTTAGTCACAAAAACACAAATAAACCAAACCAAAAGTTTCGCATCCATAAGAATTTTACGCTATATGCAACGTCACTTTACCAGTATTCGTCTTAAACTAAATAATGCTCACAATATGTAACTGACTCGATTACAAAATTAGATTCAAATAAGAAATCTTATCCTTATATTTGGTATACAAAATCTTTCAAAATTCATAATAATTTGTGTCATTACATATTTTCCTTAATAGTCAATAAATTCCGACATACATAGTGATGACATATATTGTTGATGCTACTTCTATCTTTTGCATACTATTATTTTTATCTTGCGCCTTGGTTTCTATCATAAATTCTATTAAATGTGCATTAGCCACGTCCATAACTACAATGTTTATATTGATCAAAATATTTTCATACTTAGTGTAACATTTTCAATTGGACATGTTTCATAATTGGTCATCCGAAAATAATGGTCTAAAATGTATTAAGGCACGTATACTTTTCATTTAACCATGTTCTTACAAGTTTCCTCATAGTTAGCCTTAACACCATAATGCGATATAAATCAATTTACAAGTAATTACATGACCCCAGTAAATATAATAATAAGTGAAAGTGATATTATATAGGGTTTTTGGCATTAAATAGTCGCGTACTTTCTCAAATGTGCCCATATGGTACGTGTACTAAAAAATTGCTCATATGGTACCTCAACTTTCAATTTCGTTGCCAAATGGTCACTTTTTAACCGACAAACCTACCGGTTAAACCAGGGCTAAATTTGTTTCCAAAAGCCTGACCGTTGCATTTTATTAATAAAATATAATGTATTTGTTTGTATTAAACACACATAAAATATGTTATCTACTTTCTCAAATGTACACATGATGTGTACTGTGACTAAAAATGCTAACGTTTTTTAACGTTTTCGTGCCGATTTCTTACGTTGTTCGTCTAGTTTTATACTTTACGTTTCGTTCATGTTATTACCCTTTTCGCCCATTTTTTTCGTTCTTCAGAATTCCTAATTTTCCTTGTCTTTTTTTTTATGTTTTCGTCCCAATTCCTTACGTTTTATGTCTTTTTTTTTTTTACGTTTTTCGTACCATTTTTTTAACGTTTTCGTGTTCTCGCGGTGTGTTTTCTTACGTTTCCGACTGGTTTTATACTTTACTTTTCTTCGGTTCATTTTGTTTTACTTTTTTTCGTACATTTTTTTACGTTTTCACCTCCATTTCTTACTTGTTTTCGTCTGTTTTTTTACGTTTTCGTCCGTTTTTTTATATTTTCGTTTTCCGTCGGCTGTTTTTTACATTTTCGTGTTCTCGTCGGTTTCTTACGTTTCCGTCCATTTTTTGTCTTTTTTATTTTACGGTTTTTGTCTGTTTTTTAAACTGAATAAAGACGTATAAAACGTAAGAAAACGAAGAAAGAGGTCAATATACAAAAGAAAACGTCCAAAATGGAAGAAAACAGACAGAAACATAGAAAAACGTTAGAAAACGATCAAAAACGTAAGAAATCGGACGAAGACGTAAAAAAATAGACTAAAATATAAAAGACGGATGAAAACGTAAAAAACGGACGAAAACATAAAAAAACAGACGAAAACGTAAGAAATCGGAGAAATCAGAGAAACCGTAAAAAACGAACGAAAACATAAAAAACGGATGAAGAACGTAAGAAATCGGACAAAAACGTAAAAAAACTGACGGCAATGTAAGAAATCGGACGAAAACGTAAGAAATCAAAAACGGAAAAAACGTACACTACAAGAAAAAAAAGGGGCTTTTTATAGACAAAACTGAGTGATCGACTTTCTTTTTTGGTCACCATTCAGTGACGATATAATTTATGGTCATTAATTTTCGTCACTGATAAAAAGGCAGTGACGAAACTTATAAATGGTCACCATGTAGTCACTAAATTACATTATAGGCATTTTTTAAATGGGAGGCCGGGCGCGTTCGGGCAACGGGTCAAACGGGCAGCAGGTCAAACGGGCGCCGGCCAAAAGGGTGATTTTTAAATCTTGGGCAAAATGGGTGCGGGCCAAACGGGCATGGGTCAAACGATCTCGAGTCAAACGGGCAAATAATCCAAATTTTTGTTTATACGTTTGCAAACGTTTTTATCCATTTTTATACGTTTTTTTTACGTTTTCGCACGCTATCGCTCGTTTTCAATCACTTTCTCTACTTTCTTTGTATGTTCTTTTAAATTACCGATTTTAGTTTTTGAACGATATTCTGGAACGTTTTTTATACGTTTTGGTACGTTATTTTAATAATGTTTAAATAGTTTTTTTACGTTTTCAATATTTTTATACGTTTGTGTACCTTTTTATAGAAAATAGCTTTACCCCTGCAATACTCTTTACTAGTAAAATTCAAATTCACCCATTAGAAAAAAAAACGTTATCCCACCTAATTTTCAATTTTATTTACAGATTCACCCCAAATCCCCAACAAACTTATCCCACCCATATTATCCAAGTAAAATATGTCAATCTCCAAATCCCCAAATCATTCACCCAAATAAACGCCCAAATCCTATTTTCAAAATCCAATTAAATATGTGAATTTCATAATCAGTTTCACCAAAATCGCCATTATCTTCCACCACGTGGCACTCAACCAACTTTCTCAATCGAAAAGGTATCTTCATCAATTAGGTTTTGATTGTGGTCTCATAATATATATAATATCATTTTATTATGATTTTGATAGTGGTCTCAAAAAATGTTAAGCATTTTTTAGCGTGTGTGCAAGTGTTTGATAAAGTGCTTCAGTGAAAGCATTAGTAGTTGCGGGCAAAGTGTTTGATAAAATGCTTCAAAGGACACATTATGTGTTGATTGGGTTGATGTGCTTTCAGGTGGAATTAGGTCGTAATTTTGTTCGGATTTGAAGTTGCGGTTAAGTGATTCGAACACGTGAACGGTTGTTAGCGAACCATCCGGAATTTTCTACAACATCACCCGATTTAAAAAATGAAGCTGTAAGTTTCACAATTTATTGGCTAGTGCTTTCTGTAGTTGTTATCGTAAACTTATGGTACAAAAGTTTGTTTATATGATAATTACGTTTACATTATTTAGAAGAGGCAAAAAGTATGAATACTTTATAATTGTTTGGTTCGCACTCTTACTGGTCACTTGTACAGGTCTAATTACATATTGTTGGATTTTCATCCGTTTGGTGAGTTTTTTGCTTCTGGATCACTAGATACGAATTTAAAAATATGGGATATTAGACGGAAAGGGTGTATACATACATACAAGGGCCACACACGAGGTGTCAATGCAATAAGATTTACACCAGATGGTCGTTCGGTAGTTTCTGGTGGAGAGGACAACAGTGTGAATGTATAAAATGATAGGCCACATAAATACATATTTTTATTTTTTATTTTTTTCCTGGTCCTACTTTCTAAGTGTAAAAAATAGTGTCCTTGTCTGTTGAGGAAGTATATGCAACTCGATATGGACAAACCCTACAATATTGTAACTAACTTTAACAGCTGTGGGATTTAACTGCCGGAAAGCTATTACATGAATTCAAGTATCACCAAGGCCAAGTTCAATGCATCGATTTTCATCCACACTAGAGTTTCTTATAATGCTACAGGTTGGATATTTTATACTGCATATGAACGTTTTCGCATACTCAATGGTGCTACTATTGTTTTTTTTAGCAAAGTGAATAATAAACTTGAGCTGCCTTTGGAATTTCCTTCATCGGTATCATAAATTAATGATGTCAATGAACAGGATATGATGCTACCCATGTTAATCTAGTTAAATGCCTGAGTGTATGACTTGTGCTGAAACATAATTGTGTGTTTGCATTCTACTATCTGGTAGGTTTCTGCTTATAAAACAGTTAAATTCTGGGAACTGAACTTTGAACTTATGGGGTTAAGCTGTCCAGAGGTAGGATAATCCGCGTTCATATGTCTAGATAGAACATGTTTCCTTAATCAATTCAATTATTTTCAGCACCGTGTTGGAGTCGTCACTCAATATGTATAGAGCTGTATATATGGTGTTAGGGTATGGGCTATGCGAATTTACATGCACAATAAATCGTTGTTGTAGACACGGCTCAGTTGAGTTTGATATTAACACAAACACTTAACTTTGACTTGTAGAAGATGCAAGGTAATGGCACAACTTCTTCTGACGGCATAAATTCAAACCCCCACACGCCATCTAGAATGGGACAAACGGCCATGTGTTTCATTTCAGCTCTCTACTTATTAGTATCGCATATGATCCACTCAAAAACTTTGAGGGGAGATGGTAGTGGGCTTCAAAACCACATGGGATTCAAAAGATGAAGAAATTTGTTGATGATTCATTACTCAGATTAGAAAGGATTCCTGACATTTTAGGAATTGATGAGGCTCATTGCACAAGTGAACAAGATCCTGAGGGTTGGCATGTTCAGGTATGTTTTGGGATCTTATGACTCTTTTCTTTCTACATTTGGAAAACATCTGATCAGTGTCCCCCATTGAAAATGTATAGGTGTCCCGTTCAGTTGACTCCAACTCTGTTAAGGGTTTTCCCAAAGACCCCAACGAAGCTACAAGCAAGGTATGAAAATTATCCACAGATTTTTATTTATTTATGCTTGAAATAAATTCTTAATATTTTGCTACATTGCACAGAGGAAACCCGGCGACACTGAAATCGAATGGGGCATATCAGCCTAAACATGGCTAACAAGGTTCATATAGCACACGCGGTACAGGTACATTTAATTTCATTCCATAAAAAATGTGTAAGAAAGAAACGATGTACTTTTATGGTGGGACTGTACGAAAATACTTGTAATGTACAGGTATTCGGAGTACGAGAATTCCCCTTTGGTGCAGTAGCATATTGGGTGGATCTTGAGAACACTTTTTGTGAGAAACCAGAAAGTATCGCAATTGAACTGTCGCACCAATGCTGTAATTAACTTGTTTAAAACCATTAATGTATCATTATTATTTTTCCAAACGAAAAGTTTGTCATATAGCAATTACTGAGTAATCGGCTATTGATCTTAACAGGTAGTATTGGCATCCAAATCTCCAAACAGAGCAGAATCTTATCACCAAGGGAGATTTGCCTCGGTTTGTCATGGATTCTTACGAAGAATGTCGTGGGCCGCCTTGTTTGTTTCTTCTAGACAAGTATGAAACTATATATTCCTTCGCATATACTCCCTCCATCCCATAATTGGACACTTTGATTATTATATCACTAAGTTGAGGCTAAAAAGTAACTCATTTGACACTTAATAGAAATTGTGGGCTCTAATTTTAGGATGGACTCTTTGTATGAAGTAGATGTGTGTTTAAATTATTCAAATGGTTAATGTCGTTTTTGATATGTTTAATGAATATTAGCACAATAAAATACCAAATTCTGATGACTCAGTAAGCTCTCTAATTTGCAATTCAATCCTCTATTGGTAGGGGAAAGTTTCAAAGGTCACTCCCAGCGATTCAAATCATTCATGGAGTCTACTTACACTTAATGGCAACAACATCACCGCTGGTAATAAATGTTCTACTAAATTTTTAGGAAAATCCCTACATGCTTTCAACATTAGCTCCACATGTTAGTGGCCAATTTATGAGGCAAGTATCAAATCCTTTTCGTTATAAGCCATTCGTAACATTGGTAAGCATTTTCTCTCCTTTCCAAATACAACCTAGACTTTCCAAATCCTTTTAAGTAGATTAAAGGCCCCAAGTTGCAACATAAACATATGTATTTTATGTTCTTACGATCTTATTCCGGGCGTTCGTATGGCATGTGGCTACATTGTTTCTAAATTCTTGTGTTCAAAGAGATGAAAAGTAAGAGGCCTTTTGGAAGCAAACTATGAGAACCCTCAAGAGCAGGATTTTGAGTTGCTGACATGTACCCCTCATTCCTTACAAAGGGTCCGGGTTGTGGAGTTTTGTGAATGAAGTCAGATTTGTTTTGTGAAATAAGTCTTTTTAATTTACGACCATGCATTTGGGTTTGGTGAATGAAGTTAATCTAATAGATTTGTGTTCAGATTTTTTACGTTTTCGTCCGATTTCTTACGTTTTCGTCCATTTTGTACGTTTTCCTCCATTTTCGTCCGATTTTTTACGTTTTCGTTCGATTTTGATTCGTTTTTGTCCGGTTTTTTACGTTTTCGTCAGATTTCTTACGTTTTCGTTCGATGTCTTATGTTTTCGTCCAGTTTTTTATGTTTTCGTCAGATTTCTTACGTTTTCGTTCGATGTTTTACGTTTTCGTCCTTTTTTTACGTTTTCGTCCGATTTCTTACGTTTTCGTCCGATTTCTTACGTTTTCGTCCGATTTCTTACGTTTTCGTTCGTTTTTTTACGTTTTCGTCCGATTTCTTACGTTTTCGTCTGATTTCTTACGTTTTCGTCCGATTTCTTACGTTTTCGTCCGATTTCTTACGTTTTCGTCCGTTACGAAAATGTAAGAAATCGGACGAAAACGTAAGAAATCGGACAAAAACGGAAAAAAACCGTAAGAAATCAGACGAAGACGTAAAAAAACAGACAAAAACGTAAAAAACAGACGAAAACGTAAAAAATAGACGAAAACGTAAGAAATCGGACAAACCGTAAAAAACAAACGAAAACGTAAAAAACGGACGGAAACGTAAAAAAGGGACGGAAACGTTAGAAATCGGACGCAAACGTAAAAAACGGAAGAAAACGTAAGAAATCGGACGAATACGTAAGAAATCGGACGAAAAC
Source organism: Tanacetum coccineum (assembly GCA_026074375.1). Classification (NCBI taxonomy): domain Eukaryota; kingdom Viridiplantae; phylum Streptophyta; class Magnoliopsida; order Asterales; family Asteraceae; genus Tanacetum; species Tanacetum coccineum. Next base: position 19,168 of record BQNB010021886.1, on the reverse strand, counting down.
GTAGAATACGTACACTTTTGATGACTTGGCAGACCACATCATCAGTTTGCAGGTCAAGCAGGTGGAAAAAAAAGTTTGTGACCATATTAGCACGAAATTGAAAGTTGAGGTACCATATGGGCAATTTTTTTAGTACACGTACCATATGGGCACATTTGAGAAAGTACGCGACTATTTAATGCCAAAAACCCTGTCTCAAAATTGGGGTTATGGAGGGTAGTCGGAAAAATATTGAGAATTATCGAAAGAATTCAGGTTTGGATTATAAGCGAATGAATTTGTAGCTTTATAATTGCATGTTGGGTGAACAATTGGGGCAAAATCTCTTTAAAAATTTTTTTTTCTTTTTTTTTTTTTTTTTATATTCTTTTTTAAAAAATTTTTTTTTATAAAATATTATTAATTTATTTTATTTGTGGGAGCTCATTAATGGTTTGATTGGAATTGTCTGGATTAAGATAATCCGGAACTTTTCTTGGTGGACAATTATAACCGATAATGTAGCACCTTTACCACAAAGATTTACATATGCATTTGTCGATAAAAATTCCATCTGTTGAATCCCGCGCTATTAACAACAATTATGGTCAATCTGTGGAGGATCTTGCGAAGACTTTACACCGGGGTCTTGATTGACAACGAATGGCTCTCGAGGAGCATTAACAACGTTGGTATTATCATCGGATGATTCGGAAGTATCTTCAAAGTCTTGGAAGCGTGGCTCAAGTTTTCACAAGCAATATGTAAGCATATCTTCCTTGAAATCTTTCGTAAAAATGCACTCCACGGACACTCGGGACATCAACCGGGGTACCACTCTTGCACAAGGGAGAAGAGTCGGATTCAGAAACAAGGATTCTCTTATCATTAAGACTCCCTATCGAACAACAATCTTTAGTGTACAAACTTCCACAAGTCGAACACTCTTTGATAGCGTAAAGGGATTTTGAACGATGAGACGCCATAAGAATTAAACAATATAGAGGATTAAGAAGATAAGAATTAAACGAATAAGAGGAAAAAGAAGAATATTTTTAGGTTTTGAAAATAATACATAAGGAAATTGAATAATAATTTTTGATTTTGTCTTAGATAAAATTAAACGAAAACTATTTTTGGGTCTTTTTTTTCTTTTTTTTTTTGATGAATTTTAACGGTTACACGGAAGAGATTTAAACCAAATAATCAACTACTTTTACGGTAGCTCACTTAAAAATTGCTTTTAAGGTGAGCCGTACTTCGTAGAGACACAAACTGGCATGTGTTAAAATCTTTAGTTCGTTTTGGGAACAATCAGTTCCGGAAATTTTTTATGATAAAAAAAAAAATAATAAAAACTCCTCCGTTGAGAATGTTATATTTTGGTATTTTTACCAATTGGTGATTTTTATTTCTTAATTAAAAGGAAGATTTTTTTATATTTTTGATTTTTCTATTTTTTTTTATTTTTTTTATCTTTTACTTATACTAAAAAGAAAAGGAAAATATTTTTTTACTTTTTATATTTTATAATTTTTTTTGGATTTTTGAATTATAAAACAAAAATGAAACTTTCTAAGTCGAAAGGATCTTCAAACCAAATCAACAAACACAAAACGAAGGAATCTTAAACACTAGTCCCCGGCAACGGCGCCAAAAACTGATTGCAGTCTTATATACTATAAAATATATATAAAATATTAATACTTTAAAAGAGAAATTAAGAAAATTACCAAGTTACCCTTGATAAAATTCACTCTCAAAAATATATATAATATAATATATAATACGTATATTAAACCGGGTAAATATGATCACCCGGGTCGTTATCCCCAATGACTAGTGAAATTGAAACCTCGTTTAAGCTTGGATTCTGATTTGAATAAGCAAATGGATGATTTGTTAATCTAAAGCAACAATTAAAATTGACAATTAAAAACAATTTGAACAATTAAACAAATACGGAAATCAAATAAAACGCGACTATTAAGCAAATAGACTAAAATTAAACCCTAAAAATGTAAACTAACATTCTAAACCTAAATTAGGATAAAAGAAAATTTTAAGAAAAATAAAAATATTTTTCAGATTATTTTTGAATTTTTTTTATTAATTAAGAACTATTTAAAATTCTAATTAAATCCTAAAATAAAACAGAAATAGAATATAATTGAAAATTATACTGTTACCTAAGTTAAATGAGTAAAATTGAGAATTTTAGAAAAAGAAATTTCTATTTTGGCCTTTTTAGATTAAAAGATATAGATTTTCTAAAATTTAAAATACTAATTAAAATATATAAAATAATTAAAACTATTAAAAATAAAGTCTAAAAATTTATAAAATTACTCTTATTAAAGAAACATGTGCAGAAATTTTCGAAAATTAAAAGCCTATTTTTTTATCTTTTTTGTAAAAGTCTAATTAAACTAATTAAAACTAAACCCTAATTATTAATTAAAATATTAAAACTAATTAAAACTTAACTAAGATTTAACAAAAGGACTAACAGTGCAATTACTAAAAGGACTAATGAAGTAAAACTCTTAACAGACAAAGGATTAACTGAGTTAACAAAGAAATTTAAGAATTACAAAAATAGTCCCTGAAGTCCCACCCCGACAACAAACTAAGTCCAAATAAGCCTTAAAATAAGGTGAAGTTAAAAACAGCTTAAAATTCAAAACTCAAAAGACCAAAGTTGTAGAATAAACTGGTGAGTATCAAATTAACAAAGAACTATGGGCTGCAACTCAAAGATAAAACTCTAAAAAAGCTTCTCAATAAGCTGTCCTCAGTAAGGAGGCATTTGAGCTTATTTTTACTTAACTGCTTGCACTAAGCTTGATATAAGCTCAAATTGAAAACCAAAAGCTATTCTAGATAGCTTATAATGTGCATGAACTAGAAAGGATAAGAAAACTAAACTGAAAACACTGAAAGTTAACTAAAATCAAGGAACAAATAAGCATACTCAAGTAAAACACTTAAATCTTTAAAAACTAAACTGGCTAAAACGTTAAATAAGCTAAGTCAGAACCTTAGCTTATGAAAACTTAACAAACAACCTATAAGCTACAAATTCAAGTCATAAAAACAGATACCATAAGCTGAAAATATAAATTTAGGAACTAAGATTACTTACTACTGTTTTTGGCTTTTTGAGTTTTTTAATGACTTTTGACAGCAAAATAAGCTAGGAGAATAAGCTAGGCAATAAAATTTAAGACTTAATCTCTATTAATCTATAACTAAACTATAAAATGCTAAAAGGTAAGCTACTAGATCCTAATATTGCTAGCTTAAATTAGAGCTTAAATGTCAGCAGTACTAACTTATGTTAGTATTGCTGGTGCACTTTGCAATACCACAAAGACTCAAATGCAGGTTTCCTAAAGAGTACCACCACTTTTAACTCACTTATTGAATGTTTATACACACAATGCAAGCAAAATCCAAACCTTAAGGGCTTTGGATCAAAATTTCTCAAGCTCAAAGAAAAGCTAAAGGTACCCTGGTGCTGAGGAAAAGTAAATAAGCCATAAATCACTTAAAACTTCAACTGACTATAAGACTCATTCCTAATGATTTTCATTAACCTAAAACTATCTCAAACAGAATTAACTTAAACCTATTGACTTATATAGGTCAATTTGGCCAAACCAAACACCTGTCAAACTAAACTTATGAATCTTGTTAAAATGTAGGAATTAAATTTCACTATTAAATCCTAATTACATGATATTAAACATATTATAATGATCCTAAATGGCATATCTAAATGGACAATTAAGCCAAGTTAATAAGACAAATAAGCAGATTAAGCAACTAACAAGTTATTTGGGCAAATTACACTAAGAATTAAAGACAGGAAAGTAAATGGAAAAAACTTATTGTTTTGGGGGGGGGCCTTAGCTAAACAAAGGCATAAACTGCTCTTAGAGCTTATCTACTAGCTCTCCTAGCTTATGAATAAGCTAGGAGTAAAATCTATGAGAGTTCATCCTTTGTTAACTCCCTTTCCATTCCAAAGCTCATATTTGAAAATAATTAAAGGTAAATTAACTATTTTAATGCATTTAAGTATATTTAAATCCAAATTGAGCTTAATCATGAGCTTAGAGACTCATGAGAGCTAATGAGCTTATTGAAAGCTTATGAAATGAAGAAGGACTTTTGAAAAAAAAACTAAATTGCATTAACTGAATTGGTGATTACAAATTCTTAGATACTGATATTTACTGGTTACTTTAAAGGAAAAATTACATTTGGAAAATTAAATTTGCATAAGCTAAAATTAAACTAAAAATTAAAACTACTAATTAATCCTACTCCTTAAAAAATCTCACTTCTTTTATGTGTGTGAGTGAGTGCTTTTATAAAGCCAGGAGAAGCTTCTAGGCTTTGCCTTGGATCCCAAGCTTCAATCAATCATCACCATTCAATTCATCCAATTATTTGAGAGCATTTGATGGCCGTTGGATCACATATGTGCACACACGGATTGTCAGCGTGGCAATCCGTGATGTGACATGTTGTGTTTCTTCTGAGAGTGATTATAGAGCAAAATTTTGCTTCACTTGTGCTTTCCCAACTCTGACGTGGCCTCATCTTGAGTGTGAGCCTAAGCTAACCATTGAGATGACTGAAATGACCTCTCCTTAGTACTTAGAAACCCATGAATTGACGATCTTAACCCTTAATTTTCAATTGCCCTTTGATAATTACAGTGTGGTGAAACGAGGGTGATGATGAATAGTAATTCCCTCTTTGGCGCCAAGTTATAACTGAAAGGGGTAAAAAACAGTTTGAACTTTGGGTTAATGACACCAATGGTCCTTGTCTTTGTTCCCTTTTTTTTCAAAGTTTATAAACAACTTTTCGAACATTGCAAAACTAGCCCTTGTGGTTTTATTAAAAGGGTAATGGGCTAAGGACATGGGCTTAAGGATCCGGGTAAGGCCCATTTGGGTTTAGGGACCATTTATGAAAATCTATCTTTTTCTGGTGTGTTCTCTTCATCACTTGATCTAACATCAAAAATACTCAAACTGTTCTCACTATCAGTTTCATGATTGCTACTTAATTCATTCAATTGTGTGCTATATCCTAAACCAGTTTTATCTCTAGCACTCATTTGACTGTTAAGAATTTTATTAAGATTCTTGGTTGACTCTTCCCATTTAGCAATCTTATCTTTTAACTCATCTCTTTCTTTAACAACCTTTTCTAATTCCAGATTTAAGTTGTTAATTTTTATTTCTCTACATTTAAGCTCATAGTTTTGAAATTCATATTTCTCACCCCAAGCCAATTCATTCTTTTCATGTCCAAGAATCCTAGATTCTAGTGACTCTAAGGCTATCTCATAACCTCTGATTTCTACTTTTGCTTTGTTATGTTTTTCTCTTTCAGTATCATAGTTCTTTTGAAGAGTTTTAAATGATTCAAGACATTGTTTAGAATATTTTTGTACCTCACTGTCGGAAGAACTTGATGAGCTTGAAGAGGAGATTGCCATCAAAGCATAGTTGACTGGTTCTATTTCAAAATCATTGCTCCAGTCATAGCCTCCTAGACCATCTTGAGCCACTAGTGCCTGTGATGAAGATTCATTTGTTGGTGCATTGCTCCTGCCATTGTCACCATAAGATCTTCTCCCTTGATTTCTTCCAGATCTGTATTCTCTAGCAAAGTACCTTTTTCTGTGACAATTAAAGCACTCAATCTTTGACTTATTAAGAGAAACAAGTCATTTTTCTTTGAAGTCCAAATTCCTTCCTGTCCTCTGAATGAACTTCTTTACTCTGACAGTTAACATAGCCACCTGCCATCGAAGATCCAATTCCTCCAAGTCATCTCCATCCATCTGCTGAAAATCCTCATTCTCAAGTTGAGGACTGGTTGTTGGTTGTGCAAGGGAGGAGTAAGCTACATCATGAGCACATAGAGTAGATGGAACTTGATTAATTCCACCAGCAGTACTAACCCCCAAAATCTCCACTGGCATTACTAACTTCATTAGTACCGCTAGTATTCTCAGAGGAGAGAAAAGCCAAATTTTGAGAAGCAAAATTGGAACCTGAAGACTTTTTCAACTCATCTTCATACACCCTAAGATTGTTGTAAAGGTCATCAATATCAATCTCATAAATGTCTGGCTTATTTCTCATGATGAGAGCAATCTGGTTCCATGAAGAAGGAAGACTTCTAAGGAACTTCTGGTTGATATCTTCCTTTGATATTGGAGCACCATGAACCTCCAATTGACTTATCAGTTTTTGGAACCTATCATAAGCTTTGTCCAAGCTTTCATTTGATGCAGTAGAAAAATTTTCAAACTGATGTTTTAGAATATTTTTTTGCATCTTCTTGGATTCTATATTACCACCAAACCTTGATTTGATTGCCTCCCAAAGTGATTTAGCATCTGCAACATTGTGAAATTTGAGGAGGTGTTCATCAGGTATTGCTAAAAGCAAGATGCTTTTAACTCTTTCTTGATTCCTTCTAGCAGCCAGTTGTTTAGCAATCTTAGGAACATGAGGAGCATAAGGACCAGATTGATCTTCTGTTGGTGCAGATTCTTTTTCTAGATCTCCATTGACAATAACATCCCATAGGTTATGGTCTGTATGACAGATATACTGTCGCATTCTCATGCTCCAAATATCGTACTCTCCCTTCCTGATGATAGGGATCTTCATTGTAGTGATTGTGGGTGGAGGAATGTCTTGTTCTACCATCTTATAATTGAGTTCTTCTTATTCAGAGTTTCCACACAAGCTCTGATACCACTTGTTGGATCGTTTAACTGAATAGATCTTAACCTTCAGCTTGCAAAGAGTTTGCTCCTTTAGATAATTCTAAAGCAACAATAATGAAACACTAGCGGTACTAACTAATATAACTAACGGTACTAAGTCAGGAATGCATAATTCCCAACAAAAGGCAATGTTGGCTATAGATGGTGTAGGTTTTGACTGGAGTGACATGGCAGAAGAACAAGTTCAGACAAACATGGCTCTAATGGCGTTTTCAGACTCTAAGGTATACAATGATAAAACTTGCTCTAAAACTTGTCTGAAAAACTATGAAACTCTTAAGAAACAGTGTGATGATTTGATTGTTAAGCTTAATCAAACTGAATTTACAGCAACTACATATAAAAGAGGTTTAGCAACTCTAGAAGAACAACTTATCACTTCTAGAAAGAATGAGGTTCTTTTAGTGAAGAAGTTGCAGTTCTTAAAAAGGAAGTAGCTTGCAAAGACTATGAAATAAATGTACTTAAAAGTGAGTTTGAAAAAGTTAAGCAAGAAAAAGAGGGTATTGAATTTAAAATTGAGAAATTTGATAAAGCCTCAAAAGACCTAGACAAGTTATTAAAGAGTCAGATAACTGACAAAAGTAAAAAGGGTTTGGGGTATAGTGCAGTTCCTCCACCTCATCCTTTAATCTATAATAGACCTAAAAAGCTTGATTTGTCTTATTCTGGTCTTTATGAATTCAAAGAGCCTGAATTCAAAGGCTCTGGTTCTAAGAATAGTAAGCAAGAGTCTAACATTGTTTGTGATTAAAAATCAGATGATTCTATGAAAATTTTTGATGACTCTTTGGTAAAAGAACAAGTATCAAAAGTCATAAGTAGCTTTGTTGATTCTTCACTTATTGTTGATAAAGAAACTATTTTTCCTGTTGATAAAAAGGTAGAGTCTGTCAAACCTAAAAATCATGAAAAACCTGTTAAAAAGTCAGTTAGGTATGCTGAGATGTATAGATCACAAACTCCTAGGGGGAATCAAAGAAATTGGAATGGACAGAAGTCCAATCAACTAGGAAGTGATTTTGTGATGTATAACAAAGCTTGCTTTATTTGTGGAAGTTTTAATCATGTACAGGCTTAGTGTAAATACCATCAAAGGGAAAGGATGATATATGGAAATAATTATAACAGTGTGAACTACAACTATACTGCCAAAAGGACTCATCCTAATGCTCAAAGGAACATGATTCCAAGAGCAGTGTTAAGGAAAACTGGCCTAAAACCGTTTAATACTGCCAGGACAGTTAATACTGCTCATCATAAATCTACAGTTTTTAGTGCTAAACCAATGCTACGTTTTTCAAAAACAGCACAATCAACTGTAAGAAGGCCCTTTCAACCAAAAACAGTATTAACCAATAAAAGGTTTACTCAAAAAGTTAATACTGCCAAGGCATAAGCAGTTAATACTGCTAGGCCAAAAGTAGTTAAAACTGCTAGGCAAAATTTTGCAGTTGTTAATGCTGTTAGGGTTAATAAGGCAAATGTTGTAAAGACCTCAGCATGTTGGGTTTGGAGACCTACCAAACCTGATGGTGCATCAATCACCTTGAAGAAACATAATTACATTGATGCACGAGGCATATCCAAGTCAGTGATGGCTTGGGTCCCCAAAGGAATCTAATTTCTTTATCTTTATGTGCAGGGCAAGCCACAAAAAGATGACATAAGATTTGTTGATAGTGGATGCTCAAGGCACATGACTCAGAACATAGTTTATCTCTCAGATTTCAAGGAATTTGATGGAGGTTATGTTACATTTGGAGGAGGAGCACATGGTGGTAGAATTACTGGTAAAGGAACACTTAAAACTGATAGTCTTGATTTTGAAGATGTATACTTTGTCAATGAGTTAAAATTCAACCTTTTTAGTGTCTCACAGATGTGTGACAAAAAGAACTATGTCCTTTTTACTAACACTAAATGTCTTGTCTTATCTCCTAATTTTAAGTTGCCTGATGAAAGTTAGATACTTCTTAAAATTCCTAGAAAGGACAAAATGTACAATTTTGATATGAAGAACATTGTTCCTAAAGAGAGTTTAACTTGTCTTGTTGCAAAGGATACATTAGATGAATCAATGCTCTGGCATAGGAGACTTGGTCACATTAATTTTAAGAACATAAACAAGCTTGTTAAGGATAATCTTGTAAGAGGATTGCCTACAAAACGTTTTGAAAATGACCAAACCTGTGTTGCCTGATGAAAGTCAGATACTTCTTAAAATTCCTAGAAAGAACAACATGTACAGTTTTGATATGAAGAACATTGTTCCTAAAGAGAGTTTAACTTGTCTTGTTGCAAAGGCTACATCAAATGAATCAATGCTCTGGCATAGGAGACTTGGTCACATTAATTTTAAGAACATAAACAAGCTTGTTAAGGATAACCTTGTAAGAGGATTGCCTACCAAACGTTTTGAAAATCACCAAACCTGTGTTGCCTGATGAAAGTCAGATACTTCTTAAAATTCCTAGAAAGGACAACATGTACAGTTTTGATATGAAGAACATTGTTCCTAAAGAGAGTTGAACTTGTCTTGTTGCAAAGGATACATCAGATGAATCAAGGCTCTGGCATAGGAGACTTGGTCACATTAATTTTAGGAACATAAATAAGCTTGTTAAGGATAATCTTGTAAGAGGATTGCCTACAAAACGTTTTGAAAATGATCAAACTTGTGTTGCTTGTCTTAAAGGGAAGCAACACAGAGCTTCTTGTAAGTCCAAGGTTCTCAATCCAATTACTAAGCCTTTGTTTATGCTTCATATGGACCTGTTTGGTCTAACTTTTGTGAGTAGTTTAATGCATAAGAAGTATTGCTTAGTAGTCATTGATGATTATAACAGGTTTACATGGGTTTTCTTTTTAACAACTAAGGATGAAACCAATGAGATTCTTAAAAACTTTATCAAAGAAATAGAAAACCTAGTGGATAAGAAAGTGAAAATAATCAGAAGTGATAATGGAATAGAATTTAAGAATAAAGTTTTGGATGATTTTTGTAGAGAAAAAGGTATTAAGAGGGAATACAGTATAGCCAGGACTCCTCAGCAAAATGGTGTAGCTGAGAGGAGGATAGACACAATTGGGCAGCTAAAACAATTTAGCTGACTCCTAGTTACCTTCGACATTGTTGGACGAAGTCAGTTAGTACTGCTTGCTATGTACAAAATAGGGTCCTTATTGTCAAGCCTCATAAACAAGACACCAAATGACTTTTTAGAGGTTTAAACACTCAAAGCTTTATGAGACATTTGGATATCATGTTACCATTCATAATACATTAGACGTTAAGGGCAAGTTGATGGCAAAAGTGATGAAGGTTTCTTTGTTGGATATTCCTTGAGTAGTAAAGCTTTGAGGGTATGCAATACAAGAACTAGGAGGGTAAAAGAAAACTTGCATATTGGGTTTTTAAAGAAAAAGCCAATGATAGAAGGGAATGGTCCAAAGTGGCTGTTTGATATTGATTCTCTAACCTAATCTATGAATTATGTACCAGTTGCTGCATGTACAATCATTAATGAATATGCAGGTACACAAGGAGAACTTAATGCAGGTACATCAGAAGAAATCAGTCAAGATTGCACTGTGATGCCAATTTAGAATGATGCTTCATACTTTGATTCACCTTCCAAGGATGTTGATAATGGTGAACCAAAATCTGCTGCTAATGATCAAAAATAGATTGAAGATGGTCCAGATAATGAGAATGATGAAAAAGACAGGCATGAAGATGATAGCAGTCCTAAAGAAGTTAATACTGCTGGACAACATGTTAATACTACCAGTCCTGAAGTTAATATTGGTCGTTTTAAACTTAACACTGTTGGTCCATTAGTTAATACTGCTAGTTCATATGATCAAGATAGCCTTAAAGACATGTTCACTATGGGAGCTAGTCATACACTTGAAGCCACTCATGTCGAGTTCTTCATTGATGAAGATGAGCCAGAAGTTGATTTGGGCAACATCACAAATTCCTATACAGTTCCAACTACTCCCAATACAAGAATTCATAAGGATCACCCAATTGAAAATGTGATTGGTGATGTGAAGTCATTTGTTCAGACAAGAAGAATGACAAAACCTACTTCTGAACAAGGGTTTCTTAGTGCTGTATATGAACAGAAAACACATGATACCCTGAATACTTGTTTATATGCTTGTTTCCTATCACAGATTGAACCTACAAGCATTACTAAAGCTCTATCTGATTCTCTGGGTGAAGCAAGCAGAAGAACTTCTGCAATTCAAACTCCAACAGGTTTGGATACTTGTGGATTTGCCTATTGGAAAGAGGGCCATTAGAACAAAATGGGTCTTAAAAAACAAGAAAGATGAAAGGGGGATTGCGATTAGAAATAAAGAAAGGTTGGTTACACAAGGTCATAGACAAGAAGAAGGTATTAACTTTGAAGAAGTTTTTGCTTCTGTGGCAAGAATTGAGGCAATAAGAATGTTTTTAGCCTATGCTTCTTTTATGGGTTTTCTGGTATATCAAATGGATGTGAAGAGTGCATTCTTATATGGAACTATTGAGGAAGAAGTTTATGTTACTCAACCATCGGGATTTAAAGATCCTGACCATCCAGACAAAGTTTACAAGGTGGTCAAGACACTTTATGGGTTGCATCAAGCACCAATAGCATGGTATGAAACCTTGGCTAACTATCTGTTAGGCAATAGGTTTAAAAGAGGGAAGATAGATCAGACATTATTTATCAAGAAGCAAAAAGGAGATATTTTTCTTGTACAAGTTTATGTTGATGACATTATCTTTGGCTCTACAAACAAGGATCTGTGTACTACATTTGAAAAGCTTATGAAGGATAAGTTCCAGATGAGTTCCATGGGAGAACTTACTTTCTTTCTAGGATTATAAGTACAATAGAAAGAAGATGGAATATTTATCTGTCAGGATAAATATGTAGCTGAGATTTTGAAGAAATTCAACTATATAGATGTGAAATCTACTTCTACTCCAGTTTTATTTGGAAAAGCCTTTAGTCAAAGATGGAGATGCTGATGATGTGATGCACATCTCTATAGATCTATGATTGGGTCTTTAATGTATCTTACAACATCTAGGCTAGATATCATGTTTGCAGTATGGTTCATGTTGCAGATTTCAAGTTACACCAAAGATATCACATCTCTTAGCAGTCAAGATAATTTTTTGATATTTGAAAGGCAAACCAACTTTAGGCCTTTGGTATTCTAGAGATTCTCCATTTGAATTAGTTTCTTATACACATAGTGACTATGCTGGAGTAACTCAAGATAGGAAGTCTATAACTGGAGGTTGTCAGTTTTTGGGAAACAAGTTGATATCATGGCAGTGTAAGAGCCTGTTAATACTGCTCACCCCAAACCTGCAGTTCATAGTGCTAAATCAATGTCACATTTTTCTAAACAAGCACAATCAACTGCTCAGAGGCCCTTTTATAAGCAAACAACATTAACTAGAAGATCTGTGCATACTGCCAAGAGACACTATTATACTAAAAGGCCCAGAGCAGGTAATACTGCTAGGTCATATACAGGACCAGTTAATGCTGTTAGGGCAAAAGGGGTAAATGCTGTTAAGACCTCAGCATGTTGGGTTTGGAGACCTACCAAACCTAATGGTGCATCACTTGCTTTTAAAAGACACAACTACATTGATGCACGAGGCAGATCCAAGTCAGTAATGGCTTGGGTCCCCAAAGGAATCTAATTTCCTTATTTTTATGTCAGGGCAAGACACAACAAGATGATAAAGGATTAGTACTGTTAGTCTTGTCAATTAGTACTGCTAAGTATAATTAGTACTGCTAGTTATACTTAAGACTGCTTGTTAAAACTGTCAAAAAGAAAATACTTTGGATTGTGTATTTTTGGCTATGGACTAACACTTGCAGGTAAAGCATATTGAATACCTAATGTTGAATGCTTCACCTCTGAAGAATTGGTTGAGGGAATGTTAATGTTTTGGATAACAGTTTTTAACTTTTATTCATGGGTTATGCATAAATATGGATCCTCATGAATTCTCACATGTCTATCTAGTCTTTTCTAGTGTGCTTGTGATGAATAGAGGCATGTTGTTGTATAATTATTGAAGACAAAGTTAATACTATTAGACATTTGTTAATACTGCTAGGCAGAAAATTACTACTGCCAGGCAAAAGTTAATGTTGTTGGGATGACATGAGAGCCAAAGTTACAACTGTTGAGCAAATTCTTATCCCTTGAAGCATTGTTTGAGGGGAAGCTACTTATGTCAATATACAGTCAAAGCATGGATGGAAGGATTTATTATATCAAAAGTGTGTTACAAAGAATCAAAAACATCTAGGCATGTCAAAAGAGGTTAGGACACCAAGATACCTTAGTCCAGTGGTCCCCCTATAAAGGTTGGTGATGAGGCTGTCCATAAGGAGTTGGGTGACATAATGGAAAGGGCTGTCACTACTGCTTCTAGCTTAGAAGTAGAGCAGGACAGTGGTAACATCAAATAAGACCCAATCCATGGCAACACTTAATGGATCAAGTCCTTAGGGAATCGGTTTAGGTAGTGGTCCTAGGTGCCAAGATACCATATTGGGGAACTCGTAGGCGGTTGGGTTTGCTAGGTCACCTATCAAGACTCGATAATCCAAATATAGGGGAATTAGCCAAAGAAGAAATCGAAGACAAATTTCTCGACGAGCATTTGATGATATTAAAAACCAAGCTAAAAATGAAGAACCATAGTATGCAGATTATGTCAACTACATTGTCGGAAAAGTGGTACCTCCAGAATGGACACCTATTAAGAAAAAGCGGTTCTTCTCTCAAATAAAGAATTATTTTTGGGACGAACCATACGCATTTAGATTATGTCCGGACAATGTAATGAGAAGATGCATCGCTGGAAGTGAAATCCTCGAAATATTGGCACACTGCCATTCTGGTCCAACCGGGGGACATCATAGTGCTTCAGTTACAGGTAGAAAAGTTTACGAAGCAGGATTCTATTGGCCCAGTATCTTTAGAGATGCTAAAGACTATGTAATGAAGTGCGACACATGTCATAAATTGGGTAACATTTCATTGCGAAACGAGATGCCTCAAAACATTATTCAAGTATGTGAGGTCTTCGACATTTGGGGACTAGACTTTATGGGACCATTTCCTGATTCGAGGGGTAACAAGTATATCCTAGTTGCGGTAGATTACATGTCTAAATGAGTTGAAGCTCAAGCTCTACCTACAAATGATGCTAGTGTAGTGGTAAAATTCTTAAAAGGGATGTTTGCTAGATTCGGGTTCCTAACCTATCAGTGATAGGATGGAACACATATTTTGTAACTCCAACTTGAAAAAAAAACTTTGCTTAGAATAAACGGGCGGTAAACTCATACATCTCAACACATACCACCCTCAGACTAATGGCCAAACCGAAGTCACCAACAAAGCTATCAAATGTATTTTGGAAAGATCGGTCGGATATAACCCAAAAGATTGGTCTAAAAAACTCAACGATGCATTATGGGCCTTTAGAACCGCCTACAAGACATCGACGGGATATACCCCATTTAGGATGGTTTACGAAAAAGCTTGCCTTCTACCAGTTGAGATTAAACATAAAGCATACTAGGCTCGTAAACAATGCAATATGGATCTCACGGCAGCTGCAAAGCATCGTTTCATGGAGCTTAACGAATTAATGGAGTTACGAGATGAAGCATATGAAAATAATCGGATCTACAAGAAAAGAACTAAGAAATGGTGGTCACGACTTCTAGTCTTCCGCGGAAATAAGGATTTTAAGAATGGAGACAAAGTCTTGTTATTTAACTCCCGCTTAAAGTTACACCCAGGGAAACTCAAGTCGAAATGGACGGTCCTTTCGTAGTAAAAACCATGTACCCTTATGGAGCAGTCAAAATCACCAACAACGATGGTTGAAGCTTTAAGGTCAACAGACATAGATTAAAAAAATACCACGATAGAAATTTCAACACGAATGATAACGAATTCATAGAGATCGACACGTAAGAAGAGTGTTGAAAAGGAAAAAGGTCAAACTTAAAGACCTGCTGAAACAAAAGTGCTTCTCGGGAGACAACCCAGTCAATTTAATTGTTTGTCGCATTTTAATTGTTTGTTTCACGAGTCTGTCTTCCCAGACACTCTATACGACGTATCGAACCCCTCTGGATACGGCGTATAGAGATGTTTGAACGTTATCAGTTTTAAAAACTTAATATTTAATTTCCAGTAATTTAATTATTTTTACAGGAACCATACGGCGTATCCTAGGGTTTGAGATACGGCGTTTTGATCCCTGTACAGTTGTGTGTTTAATTGTTTTCTTGTACCATTGTAGCGAGATAGAAATTGCACTTGTCTTCTAATCATTTATGCATGACCTTACTGAAACTATGATATGGTATATTCTGAAAAGGACATGTGTTGAACTTATCCGAGCATGCTGAAGCCCTAGTTAACACACGTTTTGCTCAAGACCTCATCTGGGAGAATTATCACGAGCAAAACATCAGGTAGTTTTCCGTTCTAATTCTATTTCCCTTATTATTTAATTGTTTTATCTATACAACGAGGACGTTGTATAATTTAAGTGGGGGGATGGAAAATTAGAACGTACGTTGTTCTATCATTTTTACCAAATAACATGCTACTGAATCTAAAAAGTGCGTATAAAAGCTAAATTTTTTAAAAAAATAGCATGACTTTTGTAAAAATCACTAGTTACATTACCTAGTGCACTATAACCCTTGATATATATTGTAAGAATTAAGCCTATACCGTTTCCAATTCTACTAAAAATTCCAAAAATTTATAGATGTGCCGGTGAAGTATTGGACTTAAGAAGCTTATTGCCTGGTATATCACTTGAGACCGCAATGATTAGTACTATGGATTTAGATGGAGAAACATGTTCAACTGATAAATTTCTAGGATTAAACCAAATAACCTACATGTCGTAAAATTAACTAACTAACACTGGTTAGTAAAATCTCTGGGTACCCCATGAATTACTCTCATTCTAAGAGAAAATCCCTAGAAGACCAAGCCTATTGAGCCATTCCTTCTTTTTGGTACACATATTAAATGTTATGTTTACACCTTCGCGACCATATCTTACTGGAGATTAGCCTATTTAATCATGTTGGCTAGTTGCTTTCGTGTAAAGTTTTGTATCACTGATATGTGTGAAAACACATATCCACTTTATATCAAAATAGGGCCTAAAAAGACAAAATTGTGCTTTAAATGCTTGAATACTGCTTGTTTTGTCTTTGTGATTGTGTAGGTACGGATAAAGCAAAAATCACAGGAAAACGGTCAAAACCAGACAAGCACGAACACGGGAACGGAAGAGCACGCAAAGAGTCAGGAGAAAGATATCAAAAGTCAAGAATGGTCAACTTAAGTAAAACCACAAAAAGACAAAACTCCAAATATTTCCAAACCAGTAGCTCATAGTTCACCAAAATTCATAAATAGCCCTTAAAGCCTTAACGGTGTTAACTTTTATTAATAGGAGTTAACACTCGTTAACTTTTTTATAAAACAAACCCAACACCCGTTATCTATAATAACCCAATGCCCATTTCTTTTTATATAACCCGAAGTCAAAGCCCAAATATAAGCCAGTCAAACACCCTTCTAAAACGTTTACAGTTTAAAAAAGGCGCGAGAGTCTATTTTTACTATTCATCTATCTTCTTCAAATTACCAAGAGTTGAAATCAAAGGGCAATTCACAATTAGGGGCTAGAAAGGGCAATTCAAGTGTCAAA
>BQNB010021885.1:0-63676 GCA_026074375.1 Tanacetum coccineum | reverse complement strand
CCTCCCCAGCCTCGATAGTCATTTCAGAAAGAAAAGGAAGACGTAGATACTCCGACATGGTGACAACTACAAAAAAAAATAAAAAAAATAAAGGAGGAGATAAGTGCCCTCTCATTACCATTGCCTTCCGGATCTTTGAACAAAGGACGGAATCTAGGAAACTCCTAAGTGATAGCCAACCCAGCACTAAAAAGCAACCCGCTCGGAATACCACGAATATCAATAGACTGGTGGGTCAGAGCAATAACATCAGCCTCATCGAACCCATCTTTGGGTGTAGGGTCACTTATATCCGAATCATGATGTCTCCAGCACATAGCATCCGGAATGGCTCTTCGATCAATAAAAAAGAAACGTCCTTTCCACTTCTTCATACAAGAGAATGTTTCGTTCAAAATATTACCTCGAGAATCTTTACCGGCTCTTTTCTCGAATGAAAACCAATCCCCTTGTTTGCTAAGTTTATAAAAAACCCAGAACAAAGTTACCAAAGGGACGATGTTAAGGCTTCGACAATACAGCTCGAATAAGGTCAATCGGGTCAAACCTAGTGGTACTAATTGGGAGATATGCACATGAAAGTGCCTAATCACAGCAAGAAGGAAGGTCGAAAAAGGTACCTTTAGCCCGGCAAACTCAAAATACTGCTCATAGAGACCAATATACTCATCGGTCAGACGGTCCATGGTCCATTCGGAAGACACAGCAACGGGGTGTAGATCCCTAGGAATTTTATATTTACGAGTAAGGGCTTTCACATCCGAAGGTTTCATGGTGGAAATATAAGAACCCATGTCACGCTTGCTGGACGAAGAGGCTTCGGCTTGCGACCCCATGTCAACTCGTTCCACGTCAGACATTTTTAAAGATCCGAAAGGGAGGCAACTTACAAAGTCAAAAAGGGAAGAAAGGTATACCTGATCACGATAAAGAAAAAGACGGTTGGACGAGTCAGATAATTATCTTGCAAGCAAGGGACGTTCGGCTATGATCTTAAATTTTTTACACACGGTAAAAAATAAGTAACTATGGACTATTTATAGGCCCCAAATGGGCTTGGTTTCGTCAAATCACACACAACAGCTGTCAAAGCCCAATCGTGACCGTTGATAGGAAATCGCTCAACACGTGTACACACCAGATAAAGAGACGATGAAGAGTCATAATGGTTTTTAACCCACTGAAATTATGATTTTGTCTCATACACATCAAGAAGACAAGTGGATCTCAACTCCTCATAATTATGAAATTTTGTTTCATACCTATCAAGACGCAAAAAAAAGGGAAGGGGAAGAAGAGAAAAGGAAGAGGAATAGGGCAAGAAAGAAACAAGGACCAACGTCTCAAGACCCTTCCAGACGAGCACCTCAAGTATGACTTCAATAGTTTACAACTCTTAAAGCCATACTGGGGGGGACATGTCCGCGTATATGCCGGACAGGCTAATAGCCCGAATGGGCCACACAAAGCCCAAGCGAACCACTCAAGCCCAATCGAATCATTCCAGACCAAGCAAGCCATTCAAGTCCGAAAGGGCCAGAAGAGTCCGAACGGGTCATGAAGTTCCGAACGGGTACAGGACGTCAGCATAGTAAACAACAAAGCGCTGACTTTATTTCAGAGACCTACAGGGCAACGTCATCAAAGAGATAACATCACCATAAACACAGAAAGATAGTGACTACACGATAAACTGTAACGTCAACTAAAGAGATGTCACCATCTAAGACACAGGCGATAGAGACATGACGAAAGGGTCATCATCTACATGCCAGAAACCGTACATCTCTACAGTGTTTCGATTAGTATAAATACCCCTGTATTTACTATTTAAAGCACAGCATTTACTGCACACACACACACATTTATTACTATAGCCTCCTCGACTCCCATATACAGCCCCTTCGGCTAATATTCACCTACTTACTCTCACACCCGAGCTTGGTCCTGGGTCAACACCCGGGGCGAGTTAACGGGTATTCTTTCTTACTTTCAAGTAATTCTAGAGGATACTTCACCAAGAGGCGAGGGAACGCACCCTAGACTCAAGGCGCGGTATTTTACTTCACCAAGAGGTTGGTCCTGGGTCAACACCCGGGGCGAGTTAACGGGTATTCTTTCTTGCTAAAGAATTGTTTGAATTTATACTAATACATTTAGACATTTACCGACTGCCTTTTATATACGCCACTTTAAAGAAGCTTAAAAAATCAGTAAAAGTAAAAACTAATTTTTTTTAATATCTTGCAGGTGTGATGACATAGTTATGGACAATGAGTTGTGCATACGCAAGATCCTTCAGATCTGTTGGTCAAATGTGAAATCAAAATTCGTCCCTTGGGGTAACCCACTTCAGGAGTAGTATGAGTCACGAAGAGGTGCTGTCGATAAACCAATAGCGTGCAATCATCTACTTACTGGTAGAAAAGTTTTGATCGAACTAAGCTTACGAATCATATGCCAAGTGTGGCTGACCTAGCCGATCATTTAATTTGTTCTTTTCGTGGCTAGCACAAACTCAGTGAGATGATGGCCCCATATCCGGTTTAGACGCCTTATCAAAATTGTCGGATGTTTCTGCAACATTGGACGGGAGGAGCCAGGGGTTGGTTCGAGAGTCTTCCACTCAATAGCAATCAATGAATGGTCATCAACTAAAAGGAAGCATTCACCACCAGAATACTCAGATAAGGAGGGCATGTTACAAGTGCCCACCATGAGATCAACCAAGGTTGTGAGAAGGGCTAACGAGACCCTACGGCGTTCAAAGAAAGGATGGACGATGGAAAACTGGTCTCATCATGGGTGTTCCAGGATGGTTCATGAAGATTCGTCCTTCATGGATTCCAATAATCTCCCTGTAAACTAGCAAAACGCTTTTCAAGCAACATACCCAAAACTGTGATTGAAATGATGGAGCAGGTGTATGAATTTGTTGAGAAGTAAAGAAGCATATGCCCGCACAGATCTCCCACAGTGAGAGTACGAGGGAGATTATCCGTCGCCTGTCCTTTCCGATCAGGACCACGAGGGGTGTCCATCAGAGGATTAAACCTTTCTCCAACCTCCACAAGAAATGACAGAGACACACGAAGCTAGCAAGAAGAGGACTAAAGGGAATATGATTATAATAAATCCCTTACATGGTAGAGATAATTTCAATGTGGATTGCATAAGGGATTTTACAGAGCTCCCTTCTCCCAAAGTGACCTAAGCAATCAATAGTAGTGCATGTACTTTCCTTGGACTCTCTGATTAAGTGTCCACAAAGAAGGAAATTTTAGCCATAGAAACCTTAACTGCAATTGCCAGCACCAGACCAGTTGCAAATACGTTGAGAACACAGGCGACCCCCGATAACTACTGTGACTATCATCATGATATGGGTCATCATAAAACGATTGCATACAATTGAGAAACCAATTGGAATCGCTCTCTAATCAGGAAAGTTGATCACTTGATGAAGGTCCCTAAGGCATAAGAGTAGAAGGGGTCAGGCAGAAGAAACCTCCCCCTGGCCACACCAAGCAAACAACATTGGTCAGATTCATCTCCTCCAAAGAGAGAAATGCGAAGGACCGCCGAAGCACAGAAGCTTGGATGAAAACCACCTATCACCTTCCCACGGGGTAATGAGAGAGATGATTGCATCGATGTAACCTTAATTATAGAAGTCCGAAGTGGTGTGGTTATCTGTTAAAGCGTGATGTGTATGTGCGATGAGGGTTTCCATCTGTGGAAGTCATGTTTAACATTCATTTCGAAAGTCTTGCCTAGCGAAGGTAGGGTTATTGGGGACTAGAGAAACAAAAGAAAAATGAACGGACTTGGTGGGTTTCGCTGTGGTCGAATATTTTGGTGGCGAAAACCATTGAAGTTTCTATCGTTATTACTATTTACTAATAATGGTAGCAGGAATCTATTGATTCTTGCATTTCTATAGAAACCGTTCATTTTTTCTTTCCCGAAATAAATGTCTATCAATTCCTTGCTTCAGCATTATTAGGATTTTGTTTTAAAAACTTATATAGACCTGCATCCATTAAATAAAAAGTTGCATTTTTTCTGGTTTGATACGAATAATAAATTAGAGCAACAATATTTTTATAACTAGTTCGATCCTTTGGGCTTAGTATGCTTGTTACAGATTTGTTGCTCTCACTGATATTCAATCAAATGTGAGTTTACACAATTGCTTTTAATGTGATTGATTTTTAATCTACCCATGTGTATAGTATTTTGTAATTTTCGATAGCAAGGCATGAATGGTATGTCTGTTTGTGGAAAATGTCGAACCTTGAGTCGCTCTTTTCCATTTTGTATGCTTATATAGTTGTTTCTTAACTACGAGACCACGATACATTAACCCATTGATACTTGGCAGGTACAAGACTTCTAATACAACAAAGTGACTGGCTTAGAATTAAAAGACAGTCTCTATATTCACACTCTAAGCTAATCAATTCATGAAAAACTATGAGTCCATTAATGCTTGTGCTTGTAGAGGTTTGACCTGATTGACTAAGATAAATGAAACAAAAGGAGAATGAAAAGCGTTGCAGTCGTCTGCAAATTATGTATTAATGCCCCGACATTTCATCACTGATCAATGATTTTCTCTTAAGCTATTCCCTCTTGCTAAGGTCCCTTTGCATTCAGTCTCAATTTTTTAATTCCAGAACGGCATACAATAGGTTTCATCAAAATGTCACAGCGAAAAATCAATGTAGAGCTCCAATGGCGGCCAGATCATATTTGAACTCATTTTATTATGTGGGGGTGAAAACTAAAAAATCGATCTGGAAGTATGTTTGGGAACCCCGAATTTTAGTCTTATGAATGGTTTCTGAGTAGAAGGAGTCAGTACCTCTCGCGTCTCTACTATAAAGTTTTGTGAGTTTGTGTCACGCCCCCTCTCCCTACAAGCATTATCTTGGGAAGACAGGGGTGAAAAGCGACTGCTCGCGAATATTGTCAATCGACTTTCCAATCAAATGAGATCAGTGTTTCCCCAGCTCCAAAGAAGGATGTAATAGGCCGCAACGCTGGTGAGACACGAAGGCAATCGAGAATCGTGCTCAGAGTGCAGAACTTAGCGAGAGTGGGAAATGCACTATACGAACGGAAAAGGCACTCGGAGATTACAGAAGCCAGAGGGCAGTGCACAACCAGATGAAGGGGGCAGAGACCTTACTGAGCAAATACGTAGGTATATCCTGCTTCCAGATTCATCATGTGTTACCATGTTACGAGGAGAAAACTGATTGTGCTCTAGTTTTACAAAGACAAACTAAGGACGCTCCTAAATACTACATGGAGGTCTTGTGCGCGTGGGGAACGCGTTAGCGTACATTCGGCGCGTTGCGTAGAAAGATCATAGAGCACTCCTCTCATGCGAAATCCGTCTTTGAACCCTCGCTTGACATGGCAGATAAAGGAGAAGGACCTTGTCCGCTCCAGGAAATAAAGAAAGCACTAAGCTGTCAATAATGAGGAAGCCGAATGGGTAAGAGCAGGAATAGTCCGTTGACGCAGATCAAGTACACCGGACGTGTTATACTCTGACTAGCCCACTTAGAAGGTGACTAGAGAACTCTCCAGCTCAAGAAATGTGATGAATACATGGGAGAAAGGATGTGTATTGAATTTCGTATAAATTTTGAACTCTGCTTTGCCCAAAAGACTATTATCCTCTTGCCTAGTATTGAGTGCAACGCGACGAAGCAGTCATGGGGAATTCTGATTACAAGTGCTTCCTTAATGCCTACCCATAAGTGGTACCATCAAATTCAGATGGAAAGAGAAGATGAGGTAAAAGACAGCCTTTTTATCACAGAGCTAGGGACATACTGCTTACATGAGAGATGCCATTTGTTTATAAAATGCCGGGCTGACCACTCTACCAACGGGTTTTTGGTTTGACTAAACTTTTCAAAGCCCAAATAGGAAGAAACCGAGAAAGGGCATATGTGGCTGACTAGATGGTTATCATAAAAGCAATCTCGTATGAGAAGGATTCGTGCTGGCGGACATTACTCGATAAAAATTTCGAAAATTTGAATAGCAGAATCATGAAGCTGATGCCAAAAAATGTTCGTTTGGCTGTAGAAGAGGCAAATTTGTGGGAAAGATACATGCTCACATCGGAGGAAATCAGGGCAAACCCCTAAAATATAAAGGCCATATCTGGATTGTCGTAGACTTCCGCAATCAAAAACATTGAAGGAAATGCAAGAGTCTCAGCTGGAAATCTAGCTTCGTTTTAAATGGTTCCTGGTGCCAAGATCTAAGCCGAAAGGGCTTCCTGCTATCAAAGACATGCACTCGCAATGAGTAGAGTAAACAAAGAAAACACGTAAACACGAAGTTCGGTGGACCCCCGACAGGAAGAAGGGGACATTGTACTCGAGTTGGAATAGAGGCTTGTGTATGATATCCCTTTCCATCATTAACACCGCGCCCTTTCCGAATGGTGGACAAATGTAGGCCATTAGCATAAGCAGTGCGTGAAGGAGGCTGTCTCAGCAATTACTGCTGATGAGATCAAGTTATCGGTAGAGAGACAAGCGCCAGTCCCTAGTATGTGAGCAGAACGTCGTAATGATTGCCGAAAGATTATTCCCTCTCCTGGAGAAAGCTGTGGCCCTTTCCGTTACATGACGAGGAGGCTAAGAAGGTACTTTGAGGCGTCATCCTGTCAAGGTCTTTTCGGACCAACCCATAAAAAAAGTATACTTAGCGAACAAAGCCTCAGGGGAAGATTAGCCAAGTACGCTTGTGGAGATTGGGACATACTAAGTTTGATCCTACCCAGGAATGTTATAACAAGGCTCATAGTTCCTGGCAGATCAGATTTCCTGTCAGCCGTTCTTCTCTTATCTCCATTCTACATCCTCTTCTTTGCCACCTCCGATTTCTCTCATTCAAACGAATATCATACATTATTTGGTATTGTTTGATATGATTATTGGAGATCATGTGTCTGAATGTTAATATGTTTTTTTTCTGCGGATGGAGAGCAGTTGAAGAAGTAGTACTTTCGAGATGCACGATAAGTACACCTGAGGTAGACGAACACTGAAGTCTGGACACTCTTCAACGGACGGGAAGCGGCCAGTCTGATGGGCTCAGGAGCATGTCTCGTGCCTAATCGGAGCCTAGTGGTTTAGAGTTATACTTATGCTCTTCGGTTAACTATTGTTTCAGTACCAACAGGAAGCGGATTACGAAAGCTCTCCTCGCCAAGATTGCATTGCCAGAAAATGGAAGGTTGTCTGGCACAGGGTGAAGGTTTTAGACTCGCAAATGGGTTGTAATCAAATGAATGTCAATGAGACATCACTGCAAAGCTACCAGGATCGTCGTAAATGATCTCATAGGAGTTTTGGCCAGAATGACCGCAAAGTAGTAGTATGTGTCATCTCAGATGACTTTCAGAAGACATTTGCAGTCGAATGTGAGAACATACCCACGATTGAAGTGAATGTAATCAGAGGCGGATGTATTTTAAGCGTAAGTTTGGTCCACAGTCCCGTTCAGGCCACCTCACAAAGAGCCTTCTAGTTGATGTTCTCAATGATGAGTAACCCGACGTAGGGGGCTGCAACCCATCATGGTAAGAGGAAGGGAGAGAATTATGAGAATTAGATGACTCCTATCATCAAATACTTGGAGAAGAAATAGTCCTTCGGACAAAAAGACTCAGCAGGTCCATGATCGTGCCAAGATTAAGCCCAAGTATTGTCGATAGTATCAGAGTACTGTTCAAGATAAGGATTACTTGGTCTGATGTTGAGGTGTGTTGGTCAATATGGGTCGTTTGTACAAGGAAACTTATATGATAATCCGAGAAATCCCTCCATGGGATCTTGTGGGAACGCAGCCTCATTTGTGGCCGAAGAGTAGTGCTCAGGAAAAGCAATGCGACAAGGGCTATTACTGGGCCTTTATCAATGCATGCTGAATGCTAAAGTAAGGAGGTTTATAATGAGCGACTCATGCTCACAAATTCACTTCCCTCGATATCCAGACTGCTCAGGGACACATCGCACATTGAATACAATCGTAGCAGTGGACCCTTGGCCCTTCTATCAATGGCGGTGTCGGAGACATACTTAAGACCACTTGACACCAGAGTCGAGGAGGAGCGAGTTTGTTATGGTATGCAATTGACGTATTCGCTGTACTAACGTGGGATAGGAAGCGCGAAAGGCCTGTGTAGTTAGATGAATGAACAGGTCAAAGTAGGTTGATCAACCAGCCTTTGTTATGTGGGGGGGGCAACATCATGTTGGTAGGGTAGTGCCTTCGCAAGAGTAGTATTGTCACATCGACCAATGGAGCTGACAGTTGGTAAAATGAGCCATTTTGAGAAAGGTTGCGATGCGCACCTAGGTTCAAGATTTCCAACGTGAGTGATGCGATCATCTAGATAGACAGCCACCCATGAGCAACGGAGTGGATAATGGGCCTGAAGAGAAGAAGCCCTAATTCAAAACAAAAGCAACGAATTGAAAGACTCAGCACTTGTCGGTTTAACCTGTATGACAGTGAATGCGGTCATCCCTTGCCAGATAGGAATCCACTATCTTAGCGAACTTAATGATACGGGGAGAAATAGCTATGGAGGAGGGTTATTTAGCAGCGTATTGAATATTGATTAGTTTCTGCTAGGAAGATACTAGAGATGTCGCTGCAATACGTAGAGGCCAAAGGTACAAAGACACAAGGTATGGATGTAATACTATAGAGAGAGGAGTCCGATCAACGCCAGCTGGTTTTAGTGTCCTGGAGAAATTTGTGGATCGCGAAGAGGAATGAAGGGAGCGGGTAGATGAAGGATAAGTTGGGATCCAATGAGTGAAGGGCTCCGACACGTGAGTATAGAGGTCAACAGAAGCTATTTCGAGTATGGCTCCTACAAGTTGCAGACAATGGAAGGATAAGGTGGTGCCATCGCATAACATGGCACGCGTTATCCGCGTGATCATGTTGACCGCAAATTAGCTACTTGTGTATTGGCACTTATTGTTTTATCGAATCCTTTGTAGATCTTTGCGAATGCTAGCTTAATTAATATTATAGCTTTTCTCCTAGTTCAAAAGGAAGAAGGCAATTTACTCAATATTTGTTGCAATATATTTAGACGGACGGATCGACTACCTCCGGACACATAAACCCACAAGCAACTAGTCACAAGGGTAAAAATGAGTTATGTGGAAGGCACAGGGCCTCCCGGACAATGAATAAACCCACAGACAACTAAGTTCAAGTGGTAAAAATGATAAGAAGGGCACAGCCCTTCCGGGACAAAATTAAACCCACAGGGAACTAAGTCATCAGGGTGAGAAAATGCTAAGGAAAAGGGCACAAACTTGGACAAAAATAAACCCTACAGGCAATAAGTCACAGGGTAAAAATGATAAGGAAGGGCTCACAGCCTACCTCCGGACAAAATAGTGTGCCACAGGAACTAAGTCTTACAGTTGGTTTAAAAAATGAAAAGGTGGCCAACAATCCCATCCGGGACAAAAATTAACCCCACAGTGCAGGTCCTAAGTCAACAGAGTGTGTGACTCATAAGATGTAAGGAAAGGCCACAGCCTCTCCGAACGAAAATAACCTAAAGTGTCAATTAAGTCACAGGGTTAAAATGATAAAGGAGTAGGGCACAGCCCCTCCGAACGAAATAAACCCACAAAGAGGCAACTAAGTCCCAGCGTAAAAATTGATAAGGAAGGGTAACAACCTCTCGGACTCAAATATTAAAATCCCACAGTTAGCTCAAGGGTAAGTTCGCACAGGCATGTAAACTACAGCAACACCAAGTTCGCAGTTAAAATAAAGTAGAAGAGGGAAAATCCCTTCATGACAAAACATATCTGCTACATTATGGCAGAAGAGAAGCCTCCTTCTGGACGATAGTGACCCTACACGGTGATAGCTAATCTTAGAATGAGAAGGCAAGCTATTCAAATACAAGTGAAAAACAAGACTGAGAAGTGAGGGTATAATTCACGACAAAAGCTAATTTACAACTGGCACCGAAATTAAAATTTGTGTTCGAGGCACAAAAAAGGACGTCCGTTCAAGGTTACCTCTCACATAATTCAAAAATAAGGACCTATCAATTACAAGGTCACGCAATAAGCTAGTGTCTGCTATGATGGGAGGGGGTTTTGATGAAGTCCCCTAGGAAGATAACATGCTTGACGCAGGGTCAAGAGGAAAGGAGACCGGGTCTTATTGACCTTGAAATTCTTAGAGCTGTGTCTTTTTAACCGCGAGCCACTCTGCACGATCAGCCCTAACGAGTTTGGGGCAAAAGGCTAATACCTCTGGGAAGCAGATAGCTTGGAGCATCCTAGTTAGAGTAGGAGGGGCGGTGTGATGAAGGTTGGTTAAGAGAAGTTTGCACTGGTATCTTCTCAGGAGGTTAAGAGATATGTGATCCACATTCTCAGGGTAAGTCTTGAATAATAACCTTTTCGATATTTAGTAGTACAGCGTCTTCTTATCAGGAGTACAGGTCAAAACCCATTCATCTACATCATTATACTTGTGTTAGTCCTTTTCGGACCCCTCTATTTCAGCAGACCTTGCCCCATCAAGTTTGTGTGCTGCGAAGTTGAAGGAACGAAGACTCTGATTATATCATGGCGTTTTGTAGGAGACGCTTCCACCACAGTTGGGAAGAAGCTTCCTAATAGCTTCGGTCTTCTCTTTTTGGGGCAAAGGCGAGTTGGGGGCCCTTGAGCCCCTCATTTTGTCAGAGAGTCTTCACCGGAAAAATCTTTCAGCATAAAACATAAAGGTAGAAGAGTCTTTCTGGACGCAGTGTGTTGACTTTCCAGTCCTTCACAGGCAGAAGAATCGGACCTGCTGAACGCACTTTTCAATTGTTGCTCGAACTCTTTGATCATTTGTGGGTTTGTTGCCGGCATTAGAGTAGCCATCAAGCTATTCTTTTCGGCTTTACGCCCGACAAGACAGCAAGGAACCCTCAAGAACATGGGGCATTGGCTCCATCACGCGGAGTTTCCTATGCTTCTCAGATAAAGTATTGTAGAATTTTTGAGATAACGACATTAATAAATGCCTGTCTCGGGTTTCATGAACAAGCTGACCTACGTGTGGTCTCGAGGACTCTCAAGCTAGGGCATGATGGGTGTATAAAGAGAGCATCAAACTGACAAAGGGCGTGGGCCTGTTAATAGCAGCCACAGGCCAAGGAGAGACAACGCTACTGGTCCAAAACAACATTATTGTCCAAAGAATTCATTGACCTCTCGAACCACCAAGAGGAATAAGGTTGAACGAAAGTCAAATCGACCCTTGAAGCCCTCCGCCCACTACAAGGCACTCCTCCGGAGTGGTCACTCGGCTCCTCTGGTGGATCCCCCAAGTCGGAATAAAAAGAGATGGGTGGTAAGAAGACCAGCCCCCATCCGCACCAAACCTGTAGAAACACCACTTCATTAGCAAAAACAGAGTTCAGCGAGAAGATAAAAACACTTAAGGAAAATAAAGGGATATAAAAGAGACGCATGACCTTTCGAAAGGGGATGCAGGACATTAGGTGTCTCCTATCTACTGGGCAATAGACTTCCTATTATCTGAACGGGTTGCAGCAGTGGGGATTAACTCCGTTTCGATAACAACCCATTCCGAAGTGTCACTAACACGCCCACCCGGCCCCCCAATATCAAGCTCTTCATCCACATCATCATCAAAATTACCGTCTCTATTACCAAGAACCCCTGAGTGCTCATCATGATGCTCATTTTATAAGGTCAGATAGTGATGGGTATTTGTTTAGGCAGAGGTCACGTGCGCAGGAATCTCACCGCAAATTATCTCCCTGAGTCCTGCAAGTGTAGGGGATATCCGCATTGTCACCCTTTGAAATGAGTTCCGAAGTAACCGCCACTATGGTTCGAAGAGGAGTAGGACAAAGGGATGTGATCAGATGCGTTCTCTTGTATCCCCTTTCTTTGGACACGAAAGAGGGTTTACGCCTGTTTCGAGTGACTCCCCTGTCTGTGACCCGAAATCGTTTGGCTACCTTCGGACTCCCCGTTCTTCTCGGCCTTTCTCTTGGCAGTAGATTGCTTTCCTAATCCTAGTGCCAACTTATATTAGGATCCGTGGCCTAAAACCATTTGTTTGTGAGTTAATGTCTTTTCATGTGCACTTGCTCATCGGCACTAGAGAGTGAGGTAGTATGGGGATGAATGTCTCAGTTTTGTCTCGGTCAAGGCCGACCCAGCCGTCGATAGTCATTGTCCGGTAGAGTAAAGGTAGACGTTAAATACCCGATCATGGTAACATACTACAGACAATAACACTCAGGGTGAGCAACATCAAAACTTTTCACAAGAGGTATTGTGCTATTTATTATAGAGGGAAATGGTTTTAAAGAGAGCCACATTGGAAACATCCAACAGACCCACTACTTGGAGCAAAAGAAAGACTACAGATCCCTTGAAAGATAGAACACAACTCAATAATTTAAGTGTACTATAGTAATTAGTCATTTCGCACTCGGTTGGGCAGTCCCAAACAATCACATCCAGTATATCCCACTAACATCCCCTCATTTGGCCAACACACCACCAAACATACACTATGCCCCTTACAGTGAAAATTAAAATGAGATCCCCACTGAATTATGCGGAAGGAAATATATGACAAAGTCCGTAAAACATGAAAAAAAAAAGAGGAAAATAAAGGAGGAAAGAGATAAGTGCCCTACTCATTTCCTCATGGCATCCGGATCTTTGAACAAAGGACGGAACTTAGGAAACTTCCCAAGTGATAGCAACCCAGCACTAAAACGAAGGCTCGGAACTACCAGAATTCAATAGGACCTGTGGGTTAGAGCAATAACATCAGCCTCATCTAACCCATCCTTGGGTGCAGGATCACTTATATCCGAATCATGATGTCGCCAGCACATAGCATCCGGAATGGGCTTCTCTCGGATCAAAAAAAAGAAAGCCCCTTTCCACTTTTTCATACAAGAGAATGTTTCGTTCATAGATCGTTACCTCGAACGATCTTATACCGGCTCTTTTCTACGCTAAGAAAACCAATCCTCTTGTTTGCTAAGTTTATAAAAACCGGAAGCGCAAAGTTACGAGGGGACGATGTCAAGGCTTCGACAATACAACTCGAATAAGGTCAATCGGGAGCACTACCTTAGTGGCACTAATTGGGAGATATGTGTTACATGAAAGTGTCCTAATCATGTACAAGAAGTAAGGTCGAAAAAGGTTTTCCTTAAGCCCGGCAAACTCTCTGAAAATAACTGCTCTTAGGGACCAATATACTCATCGTAACAGGACGGTTCCATGGTCCCCCCCCCTATTCGGTGGAAGGGTCAAATCAACGGGTGTTGTAGTTATCCCTAGGAATTTTTATTTCATCAGATTCAAGGGCTTTCTACAATCCAAAGGTTTCATTTGTGGAAATATAAGAACCCATGTCACGCTTGTGGACCAAAGATGGGGGCTGTCGGGTTGCGTCCCCATGTCAACTCGTACACGTCAGACATTTGAAAAGAGTCGAAGGGGTTGGAAACTTACAAGTTCAAAAAGTGAAGAAGCTACTATACTTGACGACTACTGACGCTAGAAGAAAAAAGAGGCTGGACGAGTCGGACTAATTATCTTGCAAGCAAGGGCTACGTTCGGCTATGAATCTTAAAAAATTTGTTACACACTGGTAAAAAATAATTAACTATGGACTATTATATAGCCCCAAATGGCCTTCGGTTTTCGTCAATCATCAAACATAACTGGTTCTAGTCCTGTCTGTAAGCCCAATGTTGACCGTGGATAGGAAATCGTCAACACGTGTACACAACAGATAAAGTGGACGATTAAGTGTTCATAATGTTTTTTAACCACTAAAAATTGGATTTTGTCTCATACACATCAAGAAGACAAGTGGATCTCAACTCCTCATAATTATGAAATTTTGTTTCATACCTATCAAGACGCAAAAAAAAAGGGAGGGGAAGAATGAGGAAAAAGGGAAGAGGACGATTGGGCAAGAATGAAAACAAGGGGCACCAACGTCTCACGGACCCTTCCAGACGGAGCACTCAAGTAGTGACTTCATTAGTTAACAAACTTGTAAAGCCATACCGGGGGGGTACATGTCGCGTATATGCCGGAAGGATAATAGCACGAATGGGGCCACACAACGCCAATGCGACACCACTCAAGCCCAAGTCGAAATTCATTCTAAGCTCACCAAGAAAGCCATTCGAAGTCCGAAGGCCAAGAAGAGTACAGATCGGGTCTGAGTTTTTCCGAACGGGTACTAGACGTCTGCATAGTAACAACAAAGCGTGACTTTATTTCTAGAGACCTACAGGGGCACGTCATCAAAAGAGATTTCATCGCCATAAACACCAAGAAGATAGTGACTCACGATCAAGCTGTAACGTCAAAACTAATGAGATGTCACCATATAGACACAGGCGATTGAGGGACATGGAGCGAAAGCGGTCAATCATTCTTACTTGCCAGAGAAGAAAACGTACATTCTTACAGTGTTTCGATTAGTATAAATACCCCTGTATTTACTATTTAAGGCACAACATTTACTGCACACACACACACATTTATTACTATAGCCTCCTCGACTCCCATATACAGCCCCTTCGGCTAATATTCACCTACTTACTCTCACACCCGAGCTTGGTCCTGGGTCAACACCCGGGGCGAGTTAACGGGTATTCTTTCTTACTTTCAGGTAATTCTAGAGGATACTTCACCAAGAGGCGAGGGAACGCACCCTAGACTCAAGGCGCGGTATTTTACTTCACCAAGAGCTTGGTCCTGGGTCAACACCCGGGGCGAGTTAACGGGTATTCTTTCTTGCTAAAGAATTGTTTGAATTTATACTAATACATTTAGACATTTACCGGCTGCCTTTTATATACGCCACTTTAAAGAAGCTTAAAAAATCAGTAAAAGTAAAAAACTAATTTTTTTAATATCTTGCAGGTGTGATGACATAGTTATGGACAATGAGTTGTGCATACGCAAGATCCTTCAGATCTGTTGGTCAAATGTGAAATCAAAAATTCGTCAACCCAAGCCCAAAGCCCACAAATCATGGCCCAACTCCTTTATAAATAAGCCAAGTCAACCCCGGGTCAAAGAAGAATTAAACGCACCTTTTTATAAGTTTTTTTACGCGAGAAAATTCGGTTTTACTGTTCATTGTCTTCAAGGTTTAACCACGAGTTAAAATCAAAGGGAAATTACAAATTGGCGACATAGCTAAGAAATTCAAGTGTCAAGGGCCAAGGTGGCATGGTTAAACGTCATGGGAAGCTCCTATTGGTCCAAACCCAAAAGGGGAATGACACATGGATAAGTGAAGGAAGCAAAAGAGGGATGGTTGTAGGTCCTAATAAACAGGATCTGAATGAGCCTTGAATGACTTATAGTCCTTTGAATAAATCCAAAGATACTATAAGAGACAATGACTGTGAATATAAATATTAACGCGGAATATCAATACTTATACCAAGACGAACACAAGAACAAATACTAAAATTGCTATTACTATTACTATTTTATTGTGAATACTCAATCAATTGATCTGTTTACAATACTATTCTATGTTCCTTTTATAAGCTTAAGGAACCCTAAACGCGTTAAGAGATAATACTTATCTCTTCCTAAATCAACGCTAAGTTGATAACTATTACTAATATTACAACAGACTTAACTGTCTGACCAAGCAGTATTAACTTTAATACTGCCAGACTTAAGTTAATGCTAGCAGACTTAACTTGCTCTACCAGACTTAACTTTAATACTAACAGTACTAACTATTCAGCTATCAGTACTAACTATAACTAACAGACTTAACTTTAATACTAACAGTATTAAGTCTGTTTACAATATTTTCCTAACAATCCTCCCCTAACTTGATCTTCATTCATGAACTTCAAGTTTCTTCGTACTTTGGCTTCACTTTGGGCTTTAGAGGATTGTCTTGAACTTCTGTCTTCAAAATAATATGTCTTTAAGTCTTCAAATCTTGACAGCAACTAGTCTTCATAGCACTCCAATCTTGACTGCAACAAAATATAGTTTTTGGCAAACTACCAGCCATAAACGGATTTGTTGTGTCTTTACCATGAGCCGTTTGCTATGGACTAGCCAATGTTTAGGTTTGTAAGACCATGGTACATTGATAACCATATGATTTTGAGCAAATCATCAGCTATAAACGGATTTGATAACTCTTTACCAGCTAGCCGTTTGCTCTGGAGTAGCCATGCTTCAGTATGAATACTATGGTGCATTGAATACCATACAATTTTTGGTAAATTGTCAACCATGAACGGATTTGAGAGGTCTTTACCAAGCAGCCGTTTGCTCTTGGACTAGTTAGTTCTTATGTCTGTTAGACATGGTGAACCAAAGACCATTTGTTGTGTGGTGGTTAGCCAACACTCAAACCCTTTCTGCCTCTTCATGATCAGATTTGGCTAAGTCATCATCATCAGAATCTTCAAATTCTTCCAGCTGCTGTTTTACAAATTTGATCAGCTCCAAAGCCATAGTGCTATCTTCTTCAGTTTCTAACTTCAAATCCAACAGTTGTGAAAGCACTTCCTTGGTCAGAGGGTATCTGTTTTCTACAAGCATATGAATGACTAGTCCATTACTTGTCATGATAGTATGTACCCCTGAGGAACTATGTAATTTCCAGCTAATAATCTTCCAGTTAAGCTGTTCATCCCAAAAGTCAGCAGTGTCACCTTGATTAAACATTATTATCAGATCTCCCCAAAGCATCTTATCAAAGCCTTCAGGAATTTCATCTTGATATTTTTCCATTACAAGTTCATAGACAGCCTTCAAGTCTTCTCTGTCAAAGATTGATAGGACTCCCATCAAGGTGCGGAAGAATCTCTTATTTCCATTACTCCTTGTTACCATATTCAGATAGGCATCTTCCAAAGGTTTGGTTGGATCATATTGAGGTTTAGTTGTGAAGTAAAATGACTTCCATTCAACAATGGGATATTGATGATCAAGAATCTCAACATCAATCACTTTATCTTCATCAGGAGCTATATGTAAGCACATCTTTAAGTCATCATCTTCTCTTGTGAGACCAGAGGTATACTTTCTTCTTTTTGCTTTTAGCTTCCTTCTTGTGCCTAACTTCCTTTTCTTTGCTCCTTCTTCCTCTTTAACTTCCTCATGGACAGATTCAGCCTTCTGTTCTTTCTCTTTATCAGCAGCTTGCTCATTCATCTTTTTGACTGCTCTTTCATCTTCTTCAGATCCAATAGCCACAAAAGTCTGATCTTGTTTCTTATATCTCTCATACAAGACTTGGATCTCCTCAAAGGATTTAGACTTTAACTCAGCATGCTTCTTATTTGCAACATGTTTCAGATAAGTGATCATCTGATTTCTAAGCTGAGATATTGTTGGTGGCTTGTTTCTGATAGCAGCATATCTTTGTTCTGCAAGAAACTTCCTTTGGGCAGCAATTGTGTCATGTAGAAACTTTGCTCTATCCTCAATAGAATATTGCTCCCTTTCTTCTTGTTGAATCTTTTCTGCAAGAATCTGATCTGCATTTAGTCTTGCTTGAATGTAGTCAAATTCAGTTGCAAGTGCTTCTTTTGCAGCTTCTTCCTCTTGCTCTACCAATCTTCTAGCCAGAAGTGCATCAAGATCAATTTGTCTTTGTGTTTCAGCATCCATTTTAGCTTGCAATCTTTGAGCTTCCTCTAAATCTGCTAGCTCTTGAAGCTCTTTTGATTTCTTTGATGCTTGAACTTCGGCTTGAAGGTCTTCTTCAGTCATTGGATCTTTTCCTTTTCTCCTTTGAACTCTTTCTGTCTCACCAGTATTAAGTTCAGCAGTATTAACTTCAGCAGTATTAACTTGAGCTGAAGGTGTACTACCAGTATTAACTTGAGCTGAAGGTGTACTACCAGTATTAACTGGTCTTTCAGCAGGTTCTTCAAAATCTAAGACCTTGGTAGGAGTTGCTGTAGATTTGGGTTTCCTTCTGTAAATCTTGCTACCAGGAGGGGCTTGTGATCCCTTAAATCCTTCAGAAGCTACATTAGTTAAGATTTGTGCAGCCTCTAAGGTAGAAGGACTTATTTGTTCTGCTTGAGCCTCCCCTGAATCCTTGCTCTTTTCAGGAGTAGCAAATTTATTTCCTTGATCTGTTTGAGAAGGAATATCTTGATCCTGTCCCTCTGCATCCTCTTCATCCTCAGTTTCCTCTCTTTTTCTCTTGTGCCTCAACTTATTTTCTAGCTTCTTGACCTTCTGTATCAGCTGTAGGACTGCTGTTCCAAGAGTCTGCTTAGTGTCACTCAGTTCCTTTTCTAAGGATTCTACTCTTGATTCCAGCCTCGGTACAAGATCTAGCAGGTTTCTAAGTTGCTCACTTTATTCACTAGTTCTAGATGTTTGAATCTCAGGTTCATGCGAAGGTGGTGGAGACATATGATAAGAAGGTTCAAATGATGGACCTTCTGTTTCATTATATAGAGGTGATGTAATTTGAGGAGATGGTGGATGAGTTGGTTGGGTGTCAGGAATGGTAGTGATGGGTGGAGATGAAAATGTTATTGGTAGAGTAGGTTGTACAGGTTGGATAGGAGGTGGTGAAGATGTTAGTTGTACACTTGATGGTTGAGGGGGTGGTGTTGTAGATTGTACAGGTTGAGTTAGTGTTGCCTAGGAACTTTAAGAAGGACCTAATTTTCATCAGGCATCTTGAAGTCAGAGGACACCACAAAACACTCTTTTTCAGTAAAAAGTACATTTAGCTTTTTATCACATATCTAAGATATGGAGAACAGATTAAAATGTCCAAGTTCTTTCACAAAAGCCACATCATCAAAAAAACTAAATTCCTATTCTAATTGTACCTTTCCATGATCCTACCTTTACTTCCTCAAAGTAACAGACCAACTTTGGACACTAGTTCTGGATAATCTTCAAGATGGGTTCCTGTTACCAGTCATGTGCAGAACATCCACTTCAAAAATACCTATATGTCCATATGTTCAGTGGATGATCTGCACAATCAAAAAGAGATTAGTTTCTCTTTGGGACCCAGGACCTTCACAGGGCTTGGGTCTGCTTGTGCGACCTCTAGAAACATTAACATTTGCAATCAGGGGTTGATCCATATTGGTTATTGGAGAGTTGTATTACTTTATCTCAAACAACACCTGCTGAGGGTCTTAACAGCAGGTGACCTTTTTGCCCTATAACAGCATATTTATTTGACTTGTGTGCTGTATTCCTTGAAAAGGGTCTAATACAGTGAACTTTCTGTTTTGAATAACATTTCCTTTGGACTTTTAAGATTCACCTAGCAAGTGTTTAGGGCTGGTTTTGTTTGAAGTTGGTTTGATATGTCTATTTACTCTTGGCAGTATTAACATGCCACACTTCCAGAATTAACAATTTGTTGCCAGTATTAAATCTAGAACTACCAGACTTAATTTGAGTGCCAACTGAACTAACAGTACTAACATTTCGATGACCAGTATTAACATTTACCCTACCAGTTTTAATAGTTTTGCTAGCAGTACTAAGGTTGGGTCTAATGTTATTTAGTTGTACAGGTCTGGGAGTGAACTGATTTGCTTTATTCACCCTGTTAGTGTTAGTCCAGGCCGGTGTGGCTTGCCGAACATCAGCATGAACCACCCTGGCTCTTAAGAGCAGCTTCCCTTGCCATCTTCTTCTCATAATAGTCACAGTCCTTAATCAAGTGACTAAGACTTCCACACACAAAACATGTTTTTCTTTCAAAAGAATATCCTGCACCTAATTCCCTTTCCATTCGTTGATTCCAATTATGTCTGTTATTTGAAGGAATAGGTGAGGGAGTCACTGGTGTCCTAATTGGTTGCCTAGGAGTTTTTACATGCTGTGCACAACTAGGGACAACTGTCTGTTTGGGTTTAGGCACTTGTGGTTGAATCTTTTGGGTGGCAATGGTAACCTGCTCAATAGAAGGTATAGGGATATGGTCATGGATAGGGTCATCATTGACTGAATGGTCAGATACAGCTCCTAGCTCCCCATCACTGTCATTGGATGGACAGGTTGAGTAAAACAGTGAACTAGCATCGACTACAGTAGGACTAGGATATTGAGGTGAGGCCTATAATTCCCATACTCATACGAGAATCATCTATGTCCTCTTGTTCCTAGGGGTATATCACACTAGAGGTTGGGGACACCTTTATATTCTACCTGTTTAAAATCGGCAATATAGTGGTGATGTATTACTTATGCTGCATCGTTTCCCTAAGAACAAAAATACCTCTATTATCTCTTCCTCATTATCCTGGCCTCAGCATTTGATTGTATGCCATATCCTAAACCTATATTAACAGTTGAGCTCTATCCCCACAATCAATTAGCATCAGATTTTTAGAGGATGCAATAACAAGAATCACAATTTTTTTGTAAGCATCTTTTCCTTTAATACTTTAATTCCTATTACTTCTATACTTTTCAGCTTTTTCATTCTTTTCAAAAAATTTGATTAGCTTGAACTTGTAATTTTTCAGTTAGGAAGATGCTGTATGCGGGAGGCTCTAAGCTGGGATTTTAATTTATTAACAGCTAGTTATGGCAGTTAAGCCAGCTTCCTGGTCACCAAAATCAGATTGCAGTTCATCATACTTAGCATGAAGTGCCTTATATGAATCTAAACTATTGGAGCACATGGATGCCTCAGTATTCATCAGTGAAATTCCATTAGAGATGATTGGTTCCTCATCTGTTGTCTGCTCTACCCAATTGATCTTGACCTTCATCAATGGTCATAAAGGCTTCCTTTTTCTGTTCGCACTGCTTGAATCCTGACTCTCACCAGCTTCTGCCTGCTTCCGTCCTTTGACCATTTAAACTTGCACTCCTGGCAAAATGCCAGTATTGTGGCAATTAATGCATTCGACTTTTCTCTTATCAAATGCCACAAGCATTTTTCCATTCCCCTCTTGGCCGTCTGCCTGTCTTCTTGTAGAACTTTTATTCTTTATGGCAGTCTTAGTAATCTGGCCAATTTATTATCCATTTCTTCCAGATCCAGATCATCATTTGATCTAGGTCTTCTGTATCAAAATCCACATCATCAGCATTTTGTGGTAGAAAAGAAATGATAACTTCATCAGCAAGACCAGGAGTAGCAGTTGTTGATGCTTTGAAGGAGGAAGTGGTATAAGAACTATAACTTCCTGAGCTGTGGCTTGGCTTATGCTTGCTGGAAGAAGCTTTGGCTTGTGATAGAAAAGCCACATTATCAGATGTAAGGAAGAAGTGAAGTCTTTTGGATGTCTTGTTCAAAAGACACTCAGATTATTGTTATGAATCATCATTGACAGTGTGTTAATATTTTCTTCTTTCTCTGTCAGGACTAGACTGTCCCCCGAGGAGGAAAGGGAACTCGAAAAACTGTGATTTGCGTCTTCATTGAACACACCAGCACCAAGGGCAATCCAATGTGATAGGGTTTTTGGAACCTATATATTCCTTTCTTAAGCTTCCTTAGACGAGATAGTAAATGCCTCAAACTGTTGTTCAAAACAGCTTTTTGCATTTTTTCGAGTTCGCTTTCCACAAAAACCGTGTTCTTGATGGCTGCCAAGGATTCTTTGGCATCATCCATGCCATGAAAATGTCTGAGATGATCTTTTGGAACAGCCATTAGCAGTAGTGTTCTAGCTTTCCTTTCTTTCTCATCAGCAAACTGTTCTTCCTGTGTGGTTGAAGGAAGAACCCTGTATACACCATCCTTACCTTTGGTGACTCGCTTCTTTGAGTTCCCATTCTGAATCAATTTCAGACCTCATTAGTCTATAAATACTCAAGATAATGTTCCATCTCCATCGCCCACGTATCTTATTCATTTTTTTTGTAGGACGGGCAGTGTTAATGTTTGAAAAGTGTATTGGTGGTGATTATTTGTGTGTTAGCAGGAGCATCTCCTTTATTGGTTGCTGTTCAGATCCAACCAAAGATGCATCATCATTAAGAGAAAGTTCCTCATCATCATGAAGAGAAAAAATTATCGTTTGCAGGTTGAGACATGATTATTTGATTTGTGGATAAAGGTTTGATCTTGTTTTAATCTTGTGCAAAGTCCCTTTAGTGGCTCTGATACCACTTGTAGGTCCTTAAAAACAGGATCTGAATGAGCCTTGAATGACTTATAGTCCTTTGAATAAATCCAAAGATACTATAAGAGACAATGACTGTGAATATAAATATTGACGCGGAATATCAATACTTTTACAGGACGTACACAGAACAAATACTAAAATTGCTCATTATAATTAATATTTGATTGTGAATTACTCAATCAACCGATCTGTTGACAATACTTATTCTATGTCTTTTTATATAGCTTAAAGGAACCTAAACGCGTAAGAGAAATATTACAAAAAATTATTCTTCTAAAGTACGCTAAGGTTGATAACTATTACTAATATTACACCAGACTTAAATGTCTGACCAAGCAGTATTAACTTTAATACTGCCAAACTTAAGTTAATGCTGGCAGACTTAACTTGCTCTACCAGACTTAACTTCTATACTAACAGTACTAACTATTAAGAGATCAGTACTAACTATAACTAACAGACTTAACTTTAATACTAACAGTATTAAGTCTATTTACAATATTTTCCTAACATGGAGGATGTGAGACACCTTGTGGTGATGTGGTAGTGTTCTTGATGTAAGGATTTGGTAATGCTTGATAGGGGTGATTGTTTTTCTTGAGATGGTTGATGAGGAGTGAGTGGTTTTGGCATTTGTTTAGGTAAGTTTACATTGAGCCCATTGGATGTGTTACAAGGGTTTAGTTTCTTCCTCCAAATGGGTTTCACACTTATTTTGGCTACCCTTGATGGTTTGGATGTGGGTTTGTTAGGAGATGTCATTGGTGAGGATGATTGTGATGATGATGGATGAGAATGTATTTATAGTGGAGGAAAGGTTTAAATTGGGAAGAATGAACATTTAAAGGATCAAATCCAAGAAATGTTTGTGAATTTAAGGAAACAGTAGCTAAGTCTAGAGGGTATTTGGTTAAAGGGAGGTGAAAATACTGTTTTACCCGCGTTTGCCTAGGCCGGTCCCCTTAAAATTAAGGGGGCCGCCCTTTATGAATTAAGGGGGCCGCCTACTGGCATTTCCCAGATTTCCCAAAATTTGATTTTTCTCAAAATTTTGTGTGAGGGTTTCTGTTTTGGTGGTTAATTTGCAGCAAGTCCATCCTTTTATGGCAATTAAGATTTTTAGCACATAGCACTTAAGCATTCAACATTCTACATATGTATGACAAGATGTAGGATAACCTATTTCACATATTTTGGATTTAATTCTATATGAATTGAGTTATAAGGGTGAAGAACATATGAAATAGTAACTAGATATAATACACAAAGAATTTTCCTTGATAAGGGGGTTAAGTTAAAAAAAACGAACCAAACTTTTGTGCAAATCCTAGTGTGTGCCTAAGTGCGACAAATGTGGAGTAGCGATTATTTCGACACTAAGACATGTAAAACCTAAGAAATAATCCAAGTGCTCCTTGATTTAATTTTGCTCAACCAAGATTGTCGAAAATATATATTAGATTATATACTTTTGACAACAAGTAAGAGAACATTATGCATATGTGAAAAATATTTTTAGCGTTCTCAATAACTATGTATAGGTTGATTTTCCTTGTCTCATGTTGAGAGAATGGATACTTTTGGAAAATAATAGATTAAGGATTATTGTATTTATGTAAAATGTACTATGCATTTGGATAGGAGGATTTGTAAAAGTTTGCTTATAGACTTTTCCTAATCTTGTGATTTAGTGCAAAATAGAAACCTAGACACCGAGAGAAAAAGAAAAGAAAAAAATTTGTCAGTCAGGTGGGTGGTCCCCTTAAAGTCTGGGTGGTCCCCTTAAAATTAAGGGGCCGCCCTTTATGAATTAAGAGGGCCACCTTTGTTAAAAAAAATTCTCAGATTTTTGACAATTGGTCCATTGATAATTTTATTTCTTTATTATGCCGAAAACTTAATCAATTTGTTCCATCATTCCTAGACCTAGACGTAAGTAGTTAAATGGCTCACGTTTAAGTGGTTTAGTTAGATTTGCCATTTTTGATCCGTTTTGGGTTGAATTGGGCCTTTTTAAGCATAAATTGATATGTATAGTTTAACAACTATCATATCTCTTAAACGGTACTAACTATTTTCTACTAACGGTACTAACTAACTGATCAGTACTTAACATTTGTACTGTCAATACTAATTATAACTATCGGTACTAACTATTTTCACTATCGGTACTAAGTCAGGAATGAATAATTCCCAACAACATGCCTTTCCGGCGCTTACATATTCCGCTTCGGTTGTAGAGATGGCTAGAGCGGTTTGCTTCTTCGAAAACCAAGATGTTAAACAACATCCCATGAACGTGCAAACACCACTAGTGCTCTTGCGATCTACGTAATCTCCCGCATGATCCGAATCCGCATAAACTATTGTTTCTATGCCGGATCCCTTAGGATACCATAATCCTAAATGCATAGTGCCTTTTATGGGAAGATATGTTTAACCGCTTCTAGGTGAGAGGTTTTGGGATCCTCTTGAAAGCGTGCACAAAGGCAAACACTAAACATGATATCGGGTCTACTTGCCGTTAAATATAATAAACTACCTATCATGCCTCTATATTTGGTATTATCTACGGACTCACCTTCTTCGTCTCTTGTGAGTTTAGTTTCCGTAGATATAGGGGTTTTTATTGGCTTAGAGTCTTCTAGTCCAAATTTCTTAAGCATTTCCTTAATATATTTTGATTGATTAAAAAATATTCCATCATCTAATTGTTTTATTTGTAATCCTAAGAAAAAGTTTAGTTCCCCCATCATACTCATTTCAAACTCATCATGCATGATCTTGGCAAAGTCATCACACATTTCTTGACAAGTTGATCCGAATATAATGTCATCAACATATATTTGGACAATAATGATGTTGGAGTCTTTCTTTTTAGTGAAGAGAGTGTTATCTACCATTCCCATGGAATAATTATGTTTAATAAGAAAGGCTTTTAGTCGATCGTACCAAGCTTTTGGGGCTTGTTTTAGACCATAAAGAGCTTTCTTAAGTTTATAGACATAATTAGGTTTTGCGAAGTCAATGAATCCCGGAGGTTGTGCCACGTAAACCTCCTCATTGATAAAACCGTTAAGGAATGCACTCTTCACATCCATTTGGTATAACTTAAAATCTAGTGCGCAAGCATAAGCTAAAAGTATTCTTATGGACTCTAGTCTAGCTACGGGTGCATATGTTTCATCATAATCAATTCCTTCTTGTTGATTATAACCTTGGGCTACCAACCTAGCTTTGTTTCTAGTTACGACCCCATTTTCATCGAGTTTATTTCTATATACCCATTTTGTTCCTATAATGGTCATATCCATGGGATTTGGGACTAATTCCCAAACATCATTTGTTTTAAATTGGTTTAGTTCCTCTTGCATGGCCATTACCCAATTTTCATCTTTTAATGCTTCATTTATATTTTTAGGTTCTATTGTTGAAATAAAGCAAAAGAAATTGCTTTTGTCTTGAGCTTGCGACCTAAGAGTTCTTTGATTTAGATTACCAATAACATTTTCTAGGGGATGACTTTTAGATTCTTTAATGTTTGCCATTTGATTATTTTCTAATGAAATGTCTTCAAGATCATTGCC
The DNA here is from genome assembly GCA_026074375.1 of Tanacetum coccineum. Lineage (NCBI taxonomy): Eukaryota > Viridiplantae > Streptophyta > Magnoliopsida > Asterales > Asteraceae > Tanacetum > Tanacetum coccineum. Next base: position 37,873 of record BQNB010021885.1, on the reverse strand, counting down.
TATGGGTTTTGTTTTACTAACCTCAATAGCTTCTTCTTCGACTAATTCATCATCTTCCAATGGTGGTGTTTTAGGTGGAGGTGGAGTTTCATCGAAAGTTACATTCAATGACTCTTCAACTTTCATTGTTTGTTTGTTAAGTATTATGTAAGCTTTACTATTTTGTGAATATCCTAGGAAAACACCTTCGTACGACTTGGGGTCGAACTTGGTGAGGTAATCTCTTGTATTAAGAATAAAACATTTACTTCCGAATACTCTAAAATAGTTAAGGTTTGGTTTCCTACCTCTCAACAACTCGTATGGAGTTTTTCCTAAAATACGTCTAATAGAAACTCTATTAATTATATAAGTTGATGTATCGACCGCATTGCACCAAAATTTTTGAGGAATGGATTGTTCATTTAACATGGTTCTACTCATTTCTTGTAAAGTGCGATTTTTTCTTTCTACTACCCCATTTGATTGTGGAGTACGAGGAGCGGAAAAATTGTGAGATATCCCATTTAAATCACAATATTTTCCAAATTGTACTTCATTATCAAATTCCCGACCATGATCCGTTCTAATTGATACAATAGAACATCCTAATTTGTTTTGGATCATTTTGCTAAATATTTCGAATTCTTCGAAGGCTTCGGTTTTATTTGCTAAAAATCTAGTCCAAGTGTATCGAGAATAGTCATCTACAATTACTAAGGTATAACGATTTCCTCCATAGCTTCGTATGGCGGAGGGGCCAAACAAATCCATGTGAAGTAGTTCTAAGCATCTAGTTGTTGAGACTATATTTTTGGCCTTGTGACTTACGTGAGCTTGCTTTCCAATTTTGCAAGCATCACAAAAATGTTGGTCGTATTTAAGTTTAGGTAGATTTCTAACTAATTCTTTAGACGCTAATGATTGAATTAGTTGCATATTAGCGTGACCTAATCTTCTATGCCATAGTGTGGAATTTTCGTCTAATGTTGCAAGGCATATTTTGTCTTCCGGTTTATTTCCTAGTTTCATTACATATAATCCTCCTTTCCTAATTCCTTTACCTATAACTTTTTCGTTTTTGATTATTTCGCTATCGTGTTCGGTAAATATTACTTTGCATTTATTATCACATATTTGACCTATACTAAGCAAGTTATAAGTTAAGTTATCTACGTGCTCAACATTTTCAATTATTAAGGAGTCTTGAGAAATCGTACCTTTGCCTATGATTTTACCGCGTAAGTTGCTTCCGAAAATTACGTTACCTCCGTTGTATGCTTTGTATGAAGAAAACAACTTTCGATTACCGGTCATGTGTTTTGAGCATCCACTATCTTTAATCCACTCATCGGGTTCCAAGTTTACTCCTAAGCATATTTCATCGGCAGACTTAACTTGCTCTACCAGACTTAACTTCTATACTAACAGTACTAACTATTCAGCTATCAGTACTAATTATAACTAACAGACTTAACTTTAATACTAACAGTATTAAGTCTGTTTACAATATTTTCCTAACAATCTCTACCAGCATTAACTTCTAACTATTCAGCTATCAGTACTAATTATAACTAACAGACTTAACTTTAATACTAACAGTATTAAGTCTGTTTACAATATTTTCCTAACATTCTTGAAGAATTTCTTGAATTCCTTTACGGCCATAGCATACTCTTCGTCTTCACTATCGGAGCTTGAGCTATCTTCATCACTTACTTCCTTTTTCACCTTTAATGCAAGAGATCTACTTTGTTCTTTCTTGCCTTTGACCGTTTCGAAATCTTTCTTTATTACTTATTCATAAACTTTCAAGTTTCCAATAAGTTCGTCAAGAGGTAAGGTTGTTAGATTCTTTGATTCTTCAATCGCCGTGACTTTCACGCGCCATTTTGGATGTAATGCCCTAAGAAACTTCCTAACACAATTCTTGCTAGAAAAACCTTCATCAAGTGCTTTTAGACTAGTAATAATAGTGTTAAATTTAGCAAAGGCATTATCTATTGATTCCTCTTTTGGAATCGTAAATTGTTCATATTGTTGAACAAGAAGATCTATTTTGTTAGCTTTGACTTGATTATTACCTTGATGAGTGATTAATAAAGTATCCCAAATTTCTTTTGCGGTTTGACACATAAAAATTCTTTCGTATTCTTTACGTGGCAAAGCATTATAAATTACCATTTAGCTTAATTATTTTTTGCAAGTTTTTTTTAAGATCATCGTTTTGTTTATGAAAATGTACAACTTCATTCTTTTTAGTTTCGGGATTATTTTAAATAGGAGGAAAATTACCATCGGTAATAACATGCCAAAGGTCTAGATCTTTTGATTTCACATAAGTTTCGAATCTATTTTTCCAATAAATAAATCTATCACTTTCAAATAGTGGTGGTCTTTGCATAGATTTCCCTTCTAAATATTTTTTCGAATCCATAGATCGATTCAAGTTTTAAAATACAATTTATTTTAAAAATCTTGTTTGACGTGGCTCTAATACCAATTGTGGAAAACTAGAAGGGGGTTGAATAGTTTACTACTTTTTGGTTTAAGGTTTTAAAGTCTTTCCCTCCCTCTCGTCTTCTCTTCCCCCTCCGCCCTATTATAAAAATTCTAGATTCGACTTTATGTGAATTCAACACTTGCACAATATGAACAATATACTTATCTAAACAATCAATAGGATAGTATGAAAAAATAATGTAAAACAAGAGATAAGAGTAAGAACAATTAAACCACAACGCGAGGATTTATAGTGGTTCGGGACGAAGAACCTTTGGCCTACTCCACTCCTCGTGCAACCTAAACTCATGAGTTTTCTTTCTCTATGTCAAAAGATCCCTTATTGCGGAAAAAACCTTACACACTTTCTCTCATCTTGATTTCCGACACTAAGCTAGTTGTGGAGTTCTAATCTTCGCTAATAACCAACTATATATACATCTTCACAACTCACTACATCACTTGACTTCGACTTGTTCACGACTACAACTTTTCTTACACCTTAGTTTTCTTCACACACTACTTCACCAATAATAAAAAAAAAAAAAAAAGCCACTACTATAATAACACTAACTAACACTATAGGAAAGATCACCAAGATCTAACTATACTTACAACAATCACAAAGATCTAACTATACTTGCATAACTTTACAAGATTTACAAGTTATGATATGGATGCAATAAGATTGCAATAACACACAAAGGTATAATACTTCTTCACTTGATGATGAAAGTATTTTCTTTTGCACTTGAGGAAATTGAAGTTTGGATCACTTGAAAATAAAGCTTTATGATTAGATGATCAAAAGATTTTAATGAGATGTGTGGGCTGTTTTAGAACAGAAAGAATGAGTGCAAAATGTGAGAAAATAGTGAGGAAAAGTCCAGTATTTATAGGACAATCTGGAGGAGCGTCAGTCTATGGGCGGTCCCCTTAAATAGGTGGGCGGTCCCCTTAAAATTAAGGGGCCGCCCGTGTATTTAAGGGGGCCGCCCTAGACTAGAAGCTCCCCAGTTTGTCTTTTGTGTAGGGAGAATTTTCTGGAACTTTTCTAGCCGTTTTAGGTCTGAAATTTTGAATTTCAGAATGTTTATTTTGAATAAAACATTTCTTTTAATTGTAGAAAATGTTTTGTAATGCTTATAAAAATGTTTACAACATTTTATAAAAGTGTGAGGTTGAATAAATATTTTCTTTGATCATAAAATGCATTAAGCATTTATTTATTTATACCTTTAAGTGATATAATTTTCGAAATGAAAATTTACTACTAATTACTTGTTTACGTTTAATTTTACATTGAACGTTTTTATTTTGTAATTATCAAAACGTAAAGATGTGAAAAATATTAATAATGTTTTTAGGCATTATTTCTATCAACACATTTGAACAACCAATATAACATACAATTACTTGACATACATGTCAATATATGTTAACAATGCTAAAGAGATGTGAATGGTTACGAAATGATGATAAAATGCCATAATTCTCCCTCTGTTTTGTTTCTGATACAATATGTGTTTCTAACTAGAAAGATAAAATTTGCGACTTGTGATCGAATGTATATATACATCGTAAAATTTGGTTGAAGTGCTATAGATGATAACAAATTCATCAGTGTATTGTTAAGATTCTAAGCTAAACTGTTCAAACATGTTGGAACTCGTTTCGATCATACAAAGAAACATTATAATCTCATTATGTTAATGTTAATAATAAATAGGATTAATACATTTTTAAACACAAAACAATTAGAAATTTTGGAATACACAATACAAGCACGGGCACAGCCAAGATTTTAGTTCTTATTAATTTGTCGTTGCCATTTTCATCTCGAGAAAGAAATCCTCGCTGGCATCTAAACTGTCGTCGGACTTTGTACGGCCGATTCAATATTCACTAGCTATTGGATAATGGTTTATGGGGCCAATCAATTAAAACACGTCGGACATGGTGGGAAAGGTCGAGCGCATGCCACTTGTTATTCTCATGTGAGTATTCTAAAGAGGTCTAGAAAAGGATAGCTGACAAGATGAACTTGAACAAGATTGATTTCATATGGGAATATGTGATTAATGAGATACTGAAGTCAAAGATTGGAAATAATATTTTGAGTGCAGTCAAAAGAATTAGCTTGGCTGCAGTGGTGTATTTTATATAACAGGAAAGGAATCAAAGAATTTTTAAAGGGGAAAAGAGAGATACCATTAATTTGTCTGCTAAAATCAGTGAAATTGTCAAGCTGAAAGGGTCAAAGATTCAGTAGCAGTTAGAAGAGTTGCTGATGTTTGGGAAATTCAATTTAGGATACCAAAATAAGTGGTTTTGCTGAATGAAGAGGATTCTTGGGATTGCAGTATTGTGGTATATATTAGACCTTTTTCTAAATTTGAAAAGGTTTGATAGTTTTAGAACCATTTAATTGGGAAAATGCTTAAAGTTTGGAGTTTTCTGGGTAGATTTTTCTGACTGGCCCCTATAATCTATCTAGTTGGCTTTGGGAGGAGCTAATGGATTATACTGGGTTAGTTATGGAAGTCTAACTAGTTAAATGTATCATGAGGTAGGTTTTCCCAATTAAGAAGGGTAAAATGGTTGGAGGGTAGTGCATCTGGACTAGATAAGTGTTTTGTTGGGTCTATTCAGTGTACTGCCATAAGAGGATAGGAAGGATATAGTTAAGGGTGTGTGTTCTCTGGTTAGTGATGCCTATGCTTCTTGGCTTATTGATCAATCAGTGAGGTTGGGCTGCTGGTTTGGTTTATGAGTTAAAGCATAGGAAATGTAGCTATATAGGTATAGCCCCTTAACTATTGTGAATGGGAGCTATATTTTGCATGATGATGTCTGATTCCTTGTCATCTTTGTGTTATTGTGGGTGCTAATTGAATGACCTAAGTATGCATTGAATCAGGAAATGTAGTCATGAAAATATGGTATGGTGAATTAATGGTGAACTGGTATTAAGTTGAGGCCTGATATAAAATTCTGGTGTTTGGGACAAGTACCAGAGATAGGTCTCTCTGTTCCTATCTGAGATAGTTTATATGTTGTCAGAGTTCTGTAAATGTCTTATATCCTCTTGTTATCATACTTTTATGATTTTTAGATGTATTTCGTTTTGAATATGAATAGAGGCATGTCTCTATCCTTTTTGTTTATATGATGTAATCATTGATTATTGATACAAAGGTTCACCGTTTCAACAAAAAAAAGGTCGAGCGCATGCTAGCGCCCCACGCCATCCCCTCCCCCCATATTGGCCAGGTATCAATTTTAGGTTACATAATAACACATGCAATCAAAACCTTAAAACTACAAGGATGTGTTTGTTCCTAAAAAATGCATTACCGGCCTCTTACTCTTGTTTGTTTTTTTATTTTTGAGTCAGAAGCGATGAGACGTATTGCCTCTTACCCAATAAGATGTGTGGACTTGTCTTATGGACTCTTATTGTATTTTAGGATGTGTAATAAATAGTTCTTTACTATCATAAGTTTAGAATATATATTAAGATAATTTATTTATTTCTTTATTGATTTTTGTTAAAGGTATAAAAATGTTTCGTTTTATGTTTATAGAAGAAGTTATTCATCGTAATGCGATAGTTTTATATATAAATTTTACAAATTTTCATCATTCAGACAATTTAACAAAAACAAACAACATTATTTGATTCACATTGAGACTATTTAACAATCTCTTAACAATAATATGAGTCACATTCAAACACAAAGCATCTTAATGAAACAAACGACACTAATTTTTCTTTTAAGTCTTACCCAAAATTACACTTAACACAAACACACTTAAACAAACAAACAAAAAGGAAAAGAATAACCGACAACGTCACTCCCACCAATATATATGGTAGAAGTAGATCACGTAATACCAATGCTTAAAAGGGCATGCGAATATGGTTTGAACCCATGACCTACGCTTTACATTATCTTATATCTTTAGCCGTTGAAGATTGGAATACTATATATTGCGGTGACAAACAGACATATTTACATAATTGTATTCCTTTGTTATGAAAGTAAACTTTCTTCATGTTTCGTTAAACAAACATAAACAGATGAGCATACATTATTATTATTATTCGGCAAATAAGTGTTTTTGGCAAGATCGTTTCATCAAAAAAAATAAGAGCCAAAGAGGTGACATTTTATTATGGTAAGACGTAATGGAAAGTGTTGGAATTTCTGAGATAGCGTAAGTTTATAGTGATCAATGTGGAAAACTAGCAGGGGGGTTGAATAGTTTTCCTGTTTTAAGATTTACTTTTCAAAATTTTGTTATGATCTTATGTGAAGTTTGCACAATATTAATGTTTTGGTTAGTAAATAAATGCAATGCAAGAAAGTAAAGAGTTGGAGAGATTCAACCAAGACACGATTGTTTATAGTGGTTCGGCTACAAAGACACCTTCCGTGCCCTACTCCACTCCCCGAGTCACCTACTCGAGAGTTCGTAAACACTATTCACCAATCTCCTTTAACCGGCGGAGAAACCTCACAACGTTGCTTACACCTTTTAACGGTACAAAGCTAGATACCGGATTCTTCATAAGGTAGAATCACATCAATACTACGATACTTGGTTTACAATGAGGATGAGAATAACTACAACTATTATATGATGTACAAGAATCAGTAGTATGATCTTGATAATGCAATGGAGATGCGAAACAAGGTACTCAAAGCTTGATCGTCTCAATGGGGTGTTTGGCAATTTCTTCCTTGAAGATAATTACCTACAAATGCTAGATAAAACTAAGCAAGAACTGAAGAGAAGATGATAATCAGTAGATTAGAGAAAGAAATGCTAAAATAGGTGAGTAAAACATGAGAAATGGCTTGGTATTTATAGCTAAAAAATGCATTGTAGCCCGGTTCTGCCGGTTATGTTGCGGAAAGGAACCGGCTAGTGTTCTTCAATGGAACTGACCAACAATAACCAAATCCGAATTTTGATATGCAAAATCTTGAGAGATCATATGTAATCTTGTAAGATTACCTCTCTCTCTTTCTCTCTATTCCAACGAGCAACACCAAGGGAACAAGAAACATATTTTTGTGAAGATTACCAAGAACACGAGTTAAGAATAGATAGTGGTTTGATAGTTAGTAGACTCGGTTTATATAAAAGGTATCCGAGTTCGTTCTCATCGCGTCAAAACCGAACCAAGGTCATCAAAACTTGTAAGTTTCTAAACTTTGTTTAAAGTTGTACTTTTATGGCTATTATGGTGTTAAAACACTAGTTGTACAAGTTGATCGTCAAAAAGGTCGAATCTTGAAAACAAAAAATATAAATAATGGGGTGTTTGTTGTGTTGGCATAAAAAGAAAAAGGAGGAAGGATTTAAAGTTTGAATATTTGGTTGTTGTGCTAATTTTTCTTTTGTTAAAATGCTTATTTGGGCTTATTTTGAGATTTTTACGTAAGAATAAGCTAGTGAGAGCTTATTCGATTTTCGGGTTTGTTTGGTTTCGGTATGGGCTCGGCCCAACCACTCGGCCCACTTGGTCTCGGCTTATTTATAAGCACATGAAGAGCTTATGGTTTGGCTTATTTTGAGCTTATGGCTTATTATGTTCTTGATATATATTGAGCTTATAGCTTATTCGGTTTTGGCTTATATTTTGGCTTAAGCTTATTTGGTTTCGACTTATATATTTGGCTTTGGCTTATTCAGTTTTGGCTAATATTTTGGCTTAAGCTTATTCAGTTTCGACTTATATATTTGGCTTTGGATTATTCAGTTTCGACTCATATATTTTAAGTTTGTAGCTTGTTGGATTTTTGGCTTATTTTGATTATGGCTTAATGGACTTCAGGCTTATTTGGTTTTGGTATTTTTTGAGCTTATAGCTCATTTTGTTTCGGCTTATTTGGGCCACGGCCATGTGTTATTTCGGCTTATATTGGTTCGGCTTAATGGGCTTGAGTCCCATTGGGTTTTGGTTTATATTTTGGACTTATGTAAAAAGGTATGGACTAAGTTTTGCTATCGGGCTAAATGCTTAAGACCTTAATGGGCCATAAGGCCTAACAACAAGTAAATGGATTAGTGGACTTATAAACGGACTAAGGGATTTAGTTTGGACTAAGAGGGATTTTGTTAGACTTGCTGATAACGCCCAAATTATACATGTTTTCGGTGGCGTTATTCGTATATATTTAATCATTTCTCGTGAACTTTTGATACTTAATAGCATGAAATATGTGCAGGTTCACTTGAAGATATCCCGAGCTCAAACACAACAAAGATCGAGTAATTATACACTTTGGAAACACTATATACAAGAAAAGATAAAGAATCAAGCTCAAAAGTGCAAATGTGCGCCGCACTTATCCCTTGTGCGCCGCACTTCCTCTCAAGTCAATGGAATTAAAGACTTAGTCAATTGAACGCATTAACTCCACAAGTACGCCGCACAATTTCCTTTGTGCACCGCACTTTCTATCTGACAATGAAGAATGAATGAAGACTTGAATTCTATTGCATTAATACCCTAAGTACGCCACACAATTCCCTTTGTGCGCTGCACTTCTTCACTAAACATTTAATTCCCTTCTATTTAATCACCAAGTACGCCGCATAAAATCCTTTGTGCGTCGCACTTTCATCCCTCACTCAGTCTATAAATAGAGGACGAATTTCACACATTTTAATCATCCAAAAATCAATCTCTCATACTTACAATTAACTAAGTATCCATCCCTCAATCATCCTGTTATCCCTTATGAAGTCCTAAACACTTTCCAAGTATTCTCTAAGTATAAACACCATATCCTTTGAAGAATCAAGATCAAACAACCAAGAACAACGAAGAACATCATACTAGTTTAGTAAAAGAATGAAGTATGTTATCAAATTAATTTATGTTATGAACTCCTTAGCCATGAGAGGCTAAATCTCTCATGACTACTCGGTGATGTTATGATAATGAATAAGTGTTTGGTATGATCATGATCTCTTTAATCTCAAGCTTATGTTGCAATCCTATTGTATCCTATCTTATCGTTTTTGCTTATCAATCTTAGATTATATAATCATATCGGTATAGGTCGAAAGACCCGTTATGATTTATGTGGTTTTAAAGATTTGTCTATGATCTTTAACGTATGTGTCGAGAAATCCACTTTCATAAATTGATAAACAAAATAAGATTTGTTATATTAGAAACTAGATTATTTGAGTGACATATTTGGTCTAGTTAACTAAATATAAGTCTTGAGTTAATTAAGTTAATTTGTGAAAACGTTTTCTGACGAGAAATCCTTTTTATAAGTTAAAGGTTCCATCTTTGAGGTCTTAATCATTTCCAACACTGATGAATTATTTTCAACTATCCGAGTAGTCATCTTTATTATCACTGGTAAAAAGTTATTTACAAAATTGTTAAAGTCTATTCTCTTCTGATTATTTGAATACTACTCAAATCACTGTGGACGACCTGGTCTTACCTAAAAAGATTATACTACATACGTGGGTTATACTTTTACCCGTGTGTTTCCCTATAATAAAATTGGTATTTTCAGTCATTATAAATTTAAAGCTTTTGAAACACATCAAAGTTTTTGGCGCCGCTGTCGGGGATTTTTAAGCTATTCTATAGTCAACTCTGGAAAATCGTCGTCATTTTTTGGCAAACTGACCCAAACAAATTTCTCCTTTGGATGTATACACGTGCTTCCAATCCTGAACTTGTTGAACCTTTACCCGAACCTGAACGCACTCTGAATCGAAGACTTCGTCGACGAAACAGAAGAGTTCCATACGATCAAAGAAACAATCCACCTCAACACCCGAGAATTGTCTATTCGTCAATTCTCGACATCAATTACTTTTGTCACTTTCTTGATATTCTTCGAAATTACAATCCAATAGATGATGAACCCATGTGGGCTGCTGACCGTGTTGTTGCTCCGACTCTCGGTTCCGCAAACACTATTCTTGAAACCGCAAACGAAATTGCTATTAAAGGTAACCACTTGACTCTCGTCAAAGGAAACCAATTTGATGGCAGAACCAAAACCGATCCTTATAAACACATTCATGAATTCCTCGAAATCTGCGATATGTTTAAATACAGAGATACCGAAAATGAAGTTGTCTGCCTAATGATGTTTCCCCTATCACTCACTAGAGAGGAAAAAATATGGATGGACGAACTCAAAAAAGGAACTATTGAAACGTGGGATAAACTTCGAACCGCTTTCATTAGCCGATTCTTTCCCCTAGCTATTTTTGATCGACTCCTCAGAGAAATCTGTGCCTTAATGAAAACGAATCTCTAAGCTATGCTTGGCTTCGTATGAAGGAAATGCTCCGAAACTGCGATGGTTATAATCTGTCCAAAGGCAATATTATCAAAATCTTTTATCATGGTCTCAGCAAAATAACCCAAGAAGTTCTAAATGCCACAGCTGGACCAAATCAAGCTTATCTGCTTCTCAAAGATAAAGTCTTACTCAAGCTCGATTGGGCTAAAAATCAAAAAACCAAATCATCTCTTAAGAAAACCATTGCTTTCGCTGATGAAGGTAGCAGTAATTCCGATACTAACAAAATTATGGCTCGAATGGATTCCATGACCATAAAAATGGATGCTCAGTACAAAGAACTCCAATCTTAAGCTAAACAACCAATACCCGATCTTGACGATGTGACATGCATATGTGCCGTGAAGACTAGGATAAATTCATGCAAACTTTCCGTAAGACTCGTTTTTACAATGATTACCGCGACTGAGATTCAAATCACGATAATTGGCGTTCAAGCGGACATAATGATTACCATCGATACAACTGTCGATCCAACACCGATGATAAACCTTATGATCTTCAAAAACAATTCAATGATTCCATGAAATCTCAACAATCAACCAACGCTTTTGTCAAAGAAACATTCATGGACTTCAAAACTCAACTCGAGACATTAGCCAAAAATCATCAAGCTTCCATTCAAAACCTCGAAACTAAATTCGACAAACTCGCTGACAAGCAATTTGGTCGACCTTCTGGATCTCTTCCAAGCAACACTCAACCAAACCTACGAGGTAGTAACTCTAAAGCTTACCAACCCCGCAAGCTCATAATGAGCATGTGAATGCAGTATTCACAAGAAGTGGTAAATCCTATAATCCACCGGATAACCCGGATGATCAACATAATAATTCTGAAAACCCTATCAACTTTGATAGCGATGATGAAGACGATGAACCTACACCACAACCAAAAACTCAACCCACAAAACTAGTCAAAGAAACACCGTTACCAAAACCATACAAACCAAAAATTTCATATCCTCAACGGCTTAGAAAAGAAAAAATAGAGGCCCAATACGGAAAATTTCTCGACATGATCCGAGCCGTCCGAATCAACGTACCTCTTGTCGACATCTTAGCCAGAATGCCTAACTATGGAAAATTCCTCAAAGAACTCATAAGCAACAAACATAAAATTGAACAAATTTTTGCCGCTTTCCTAAGCGATGAAAGTTCAGCGATGATCCAAAATAAAGTTCCACCAAAACTCGAAGACCTAGGAAGTGTCCTTATTCCATGTAATTTCAACAAAACTTTCTCCTGCATTGATTTGGCTGATCTTGGTGCTAGGATTAACCTTATGTCATATTCCTTATATGCGAAACTATCTCTCGAAACTCTTAAACCTACCAAAATGAGCGTAAGATTAGCCGACAGATCATTCCAATACCCTGTTGGAATAGCTGAGAATATGCTCGTTGAAGTTGGTAAATTTACTTTTCCTGCTAATTTCGTTATTCTCAAAATGGAAGAAGACAACAAAGTTCCCCTCATCTTGGGACGACCTTTCCTTCACACTGCTGATGCAGTTATTCGAGTTAAACAGAAACAAATCAATCTTGGAGTTGGCACTAAATGAATGATCTTTAATATCGATTATGCAATGAAACACTCTTACTCAAACAATGATACATGTTTTAGTATCGATGTTATTGATGAAATCTTATAAGAAGATTTTGACGCTCTTCTAGACGAAGGAAGCAAAATCCTCTATTCCATCGAAGGAACCCTTCTCGAAGAAGAAATCTTTTCTGAATTCGATGAATTCATGGCAATGACTGCCAATGAAAATTTTAAATCTGAATCCGATACCAAAGAACCACCATTCGAGAAAATCACCATCAACACCGATTATAAAATCAAAACATCTCTCGAAGAACCTCCTACGAATCTTAAACTTAAACCCCTTCTTGATAATTTGGAATATGTAATCCTGGAAGAACCGTCTTTTCTCCCTGCGATCATATCATCTAAACTCTCTACTCAAAACAAAAGCAAACATGTATCTGTCCTTAAAAAACATAAGGAAGCCTTTTCTTGGAAAACGACAGACATTCCTGGTATCTGCCCATCATTCTGTAAACACAAGATACAACTTCTGGACGACAAGAAACCAGTAGTCCAAAAACAAAGAAGACTAAATCCAAGCATGCAAGAAGTTGTTACGAAAGAAATTGTGAAACTCTTGGATACCGGTATTATTTACCCAATTGCCGATAGTCCTTGGGTTAGTCTTATTCACTGTGTACCAAAGAAAGGAGGTATTACAGTTGTCACCAACGAAAATGATGAACTTGTTCCAACAAGAACCGTTACGGGTTGGCGAGTATGCATCGATTATCGTAAACTAAAGTAAGCAACCGCAAAAGATCATTTCCCTTTGCAGTTTATGGATCAAATGTTAGAAAGACTCAAGGAAATAAATATTTTTGTTTCCTCAATGGTTTTTCTTGATATTTTCAAATTCCTATCGATCCTATGGATCAAGAAAAAACAACATTCACATGTCCTTTCAGAACATACGCTTATAGGCAAATGCCTTTTGGGCTATGCAATGCCCCAACTACATTCTAAAGATGCATGTTGGCAATCTTTTATGACATGATCGAAGAATCCGTCGAAGTATTCATGGATGATTTTTCCATCTTTGGAGACTCTTTCGACAAATGCCTAAACAACCTTGATAAAATGCTCCAGCATTGTAAAGATGCTCATCTTATCCTTAATTGGGAGAAATATCACTTCATGGTCAAAGAAGGAATTGTGCTTGGACACAAAGTGTCTGGCGCATGACTTGAAGTCGACAAAGCAAAAAATCGACGTAATCTTAAAACTTCCACCCCCTACTAATATCAAAGGTGTTAGAAGCTTTCTCGGACATGTTGGTTTTTATCGACGTTTTATTAAGGATTTCTTTAAAATTGCCCGACCTATAACTAAGTTGCTTGAAAAAGATACTCCATTTAAATTCGATGATGAACGTCAAAAAGCATTTGAATTATTGAAAGAGAAACTCACATGTGCTCCTGTGATGATAAGCCTGAACTGGAATCTTCCATTTGAACTTATGTGTGATGCAAGTGATTTCACAGTTGGAGCTGTCTTAGGTCAAAAAAAATGGTAAAAACTTTCACCCGATCTATTTTGCAAGCAAAACTCTAAATCCCGCTCAACAAAAATACACCGTAACAGAAAAAGAATGTATGGTTGTAGTTTTTGCATTCGACAAATTTAGATCCTATCTTATTCTATCAAAAACTATCGTTTACACCGATCATTTAGCTCTAAAGCATTTATTCAAGAAACAAGATGCTAAACCACGTCTTATTCGTTGGATACTACTCTTATAAGAATTTGACATAGAAATCAAGGATAGAAAAGGAACAGAAAATGTCGAAGCTAACCACTTGTCTCGAATCGAAAATGACGAGTCAAGTGATGACAATGAAGTAGATAATAACCTTCCTGGAGAGACCCTTATGGAAATCAACACCAGAAATGAACAATGGCTCGCAGATTTTGCAAACTACTTGGTAGTTGATATTATACCAAAAGGGATGACGTATCAATAAAAGAACAAATTCTTCTCTGACCTTAAACATTACTTCTGGGAAAAACCATACCTCTTCAAAGTATGTTTTGAAAGACTGATCAGACGCTGTGTATCTAGGCCAGAAACCCGAACAATCTTAGATCAATGTCACAACGGACCACCCGATGGACATTATAGACCAAATGTAACCGCTAAAAAGGTCCTAGATTCAAGATTTTACTGGTTGGCAATCATAAAAGAAGCTTATACTCTAGTTTAACTTTGCGAAGCATGCCAAAAGACGGGAAATATATCAAACGTGATGAGATTCCCTTAAACAACATTCAAGTATGTAAAATTTTTGATATATGGGGTATTGACTTTATGGGACCATTCCCAAAATCGCATAAATTTGAATACATTCTTGTCGTTGTTGATTACGTATCTAAATGGTCTGAAGCTCAAGCTTTACCAATCAATGATGCCCGAGTTGTTGTCACTTTCTTAAAGAAACTATTCTGGCGTTTAGGAATGCCCAAAGCTCTAATCAGCGACCGAGGTGCTCACTTCTGCAACAAAATAATGGAAAAGACAATGAAAATATATGGAGTTAACCACCGTTTCTCTACATCATATCACCCTTAAACTAGTGGTCAAGTCGAAAACACGAACAGGGCTCTTAAAAGAATTCTTAAAAAGACTGTTAAAGACAATCCTGCTATTTGGTCAAGAAGACTTGATGACGTTCTGTGGGCTTTTCGTACTGCTTACAAAACACCTATTGGTACCACACCCTACAGACTCATATATGGAAAGAACTGCCACTTACCATTTGAAATTGAACACCGTGCATACTGGGCCTTGAAAAATTGCAATCCAGATCTGATCACTATTGGTGAAAAATGAATGTTTCAGTTACACGAATTAGATGAACTTAGACATCAAGCCTATGAAAACTCTCGATTATACAAAGCAAGAACCAAAGTCTGGCACGATAGAAAACTAAGAATGAGAAAAGAATTCAAACATGGAAACAAGGTTCTGCTCTTTCACTCCAAGTATAAATTCAAACAACCGAAACTCAGATCTCGCTGGATAGGACCATACGTAGTAAAACATCAATATCCATCTGGGTATGTTAAACTCTATGGAAAATATGGAAAAACATTTATTGTTAATGGCCATCGACTCAAACTATATCATGAAGAAGAAGATTATAATGACCAAAGGGAAGCAGTTACTCCCTTCTTTCCCAAAGAATGACTCACCAGGTTCGAGTCTAGCTAACGACTCTCTTAAAAATTAAGCGTTTCTCGAGAGGTAACCCGTGCTTTACTTAAGTGTGGAGGAGTCCATCCTCCATTTTTTCGCTCATATCCTTTATTTATTTATTTTTGAAAACACAAACAAAAATATTTTCTTTTTGTGTACTTTTGTATGTTTACTTTTGTGAAGGTAATATAGCTTTAAGATTTGGAAAATTATGAATTATGCTCAAGGATAGCTCTCTCGCAGCTATATATCTTTATGCCCCGGGAAGTACCATTTTCCCTTAATTTTCCCTATTTTATATCTATTATCAATTATCACATTGAGGGCAATATTCAACTTAAGTGTGGAGAGGAGTCAAATAGAAATAATTAATCATATCCCTCCATGTTTTCCCAACCAACTAATACTTTCAAGAACAAAAATCTTAATATATATATATATGCTTTAAAAATTAAAAAACGCTCTTAGTAAGGAAAATTAAAATTTCTAAAAATCTCAACAGCTCTTAGTAAGGCCATATCCAATTCAGGATTACAACATTTAACGCTAGCCACAAAATCAACCCACCAAAAAATTATGAGAATATATAAAGCCTTTCAGAATATTCGGGTACCCTCCTTTGGTACCCAAGATAACATAATGCCTTTAGCTTGTTGCAGTTAAAGGAATTGACAATCTATGTAATCTATTTCATCATTTTATGATGTGTATAATGTGGTTTCTTGGTCACCTTTTATGGAGCCCCGACGTATTGGTTGATAATTATCAATAAGTGAGTCGTAATTTAGAAGCGGCTAGAGACATATGCTTGCTCATCATTTATTAGTACAAAAGCCTGACATTAATCATATATTAAAAAATCCCGCAATTTTATGGTCTTGTAAGCTCTCCCATTAGTGCTTGTTACTTGAAATACCTAAACTCACACTGAAAGTTGTAACTGAAAGTGAATGAAGTTAAATGTGCCAAGCCCTTAGCTATTATTATAATGACAATCTAAAACAATATGTGTAGCATAAAGTTCAAGACAGAATAAAGGCTAAGTTTCGTCTAACATTAGATTAGTATATGCTCCCGCTTCAGTATCAAGTTCCACCCTTCGGTCAGGTTTATGTGTCAAGTACAAGCCATGGTCAGCTGTTCCAGATTATTAACTGTGCAAATTAAGTGTCTTTAGAAAAATATATATAAAATCCCTATCTGAGTTAACTGAGTCTGAAATTATAAAATCAAACACATCTACATATGTGAAGAGGTGATTAAGTTATACTGTTAAATCCACTGAAATTTATCTTAACCTGTAAACACTTGAAAAATCCCAAAACTTCTCCACTCATGATAACATTTTATTTTCCTCGCTTTAATTGCATGAGGGCAAGCAATAGCTAAGGTGGGGAGGGATTTGATAACTGCCCAAATTAGTACATGTTGTTCATAGAGCGTAATTTGTATATTATTAAATCATTCTCATAGAACTCTTTGATACTTAATAGCATGAAATATGTGCAGGTTCACTTGAAGATATCCCGAGCTCAAACACATCAAAGATTGAGTAATTATACTTCGGGAAAACAATATACAAGAAAAGATAAAATAATCAAGCTCTAAAGTGCAAATGTGCGCCACACTTATCCCTTGTATGCCGCACTTCTCCTCAAGTCAATGGAATTAAAGACATAGTCAATTGAACGCATTACCTCCTCAGTACGACCCGCACAATTTCTTTGTGTGGCTGCACTTCTTTTATCTAACAAAGAGAAAAAAAGTGAAGACTTGAAATGCAATTGCATTACATTACCCTAATTACGCCGCACAATTCCTTTGTGCTCTGACAACTTCTTCACTAAACATTTACAATTCCCTCACATTAAATGTCAACCAAGTACACCGCACAAAATCCTTTGTGCGCCGCTAACTTTCACCCCTCACAATTCAGACTATAAATAGAGGACGAAGTTTCACACATTTCAATCATCAATTAATCAATAGCTCATAACTTATAAAGGTCCCACTTAATCATACCTCCCAAGCCTACTATCTCAAAGCATAAACAGTCCAATCCCTTAACAAGAATCAAGATCAAATCACCAAGAACTACAAAGAACATACACTGTTTAGTAAAGAATGAAGTTTGTTATCAATCAAATTATGTTATGAACACCTAAACCATGAGAAGGCATAAAATCTCACATGACTACTCGTGAGTGTTATGATTAATGAATAAGAGTTTGGAATGATCATGATCTCTTTAAATCTCAAGCTTTATTTGCAATCCTATTATATCACATCATTATTGGTTTTCTGCTTATCAATCTTAGAATTATATAATCATATCGGATATAGGTTCAAAAACCCCATATGACTACTAGTGGTTTTAAAGATTTGTCTATCATCTTTAACGACATGTGCAAGAAAACCACTTTCATAAACTTACATACAACAAACAATAAGCTTTGAATATACTAGACAAAACTGGATTATTCTGATGACACATTTGGTCTAGTTAACTAAATATAAGTCTTAGAAGTTCTAAATTAAGTTAAGTTCTTTTGGAAACATATAATCGACGAGAAATCCTTTTTATAAGTTAAAGGTTCCATCTTTGAGGTATTAATCATTTCCAACACTTATGAATTATTTTCAACTATCCGAGTAGTCATCTTTATTATCACTGGTAAAAAGTTATTTACAAAATTGTTGAAGTTTATTCTCTTCTGATTATTTGAATACTACTCAAATCCCTGTGGACGACCTGGTCTTACCTAAAAAGATTATACTACATACGTGGATTATACTTTTATTTGTATTTTTTTTTTCTAACTTTTTTTTTTTTTTTTTATTATTTTTTTTTTATTTTATTTTTTTTTCTTAAGATTATACTACATACGTGGATTATACTTTTACCCGTGTGTTTCCTTATAATAAAATTGGTATTTTTAGTCATTATAAATTTAAAGCTTTTGAAACACATCATTTTCTGAATGCAACAATTTAGGACCTGGTCTAAACTGCTCAAATTTTCAAGACTCGTCAGAAGAAATGAATGAAATACCATCACAACAAGACTTGGATAACTTGTTTGGTCCTCTGTATGAAGAATATTATATGCTAAGAACTTCCAAAGTTTCAAATAATTCTGCTGCAAATACTCTTGATGATGAAGACACTCCATCACCATCTTCTATAATTGGTGAAGATAGTGATGCTCCATAAATAGTAGCTTTTTCAGAAGAATCAATCACATAAGAATCATCAACTTCAGTCTTAGAAACTCATTCTGATGAACAAATTCAAAAAGATGTTACAGAACTTGATGGGAATACTATCATGCATTCTTTTTAAATTCCTAAGTTCAAAGAAGCTGAGTCATCTTCAAACAATCAGGACCCATCAAACATGCACGAGTTCTACCAACAACATCGCTACACTGATAAATGGACTAAGATGCATCAAATTGAAAAAGTGGTTCGGTGACCCTTCCAAGCCAGTTAAAAAAAGAAATAGACTCCGAACTGATGTAGAGGTATGTATGTACGCACTTACAGTGAGTCTTACTAAACCCAAAAACATCAAGGAAGCTATACTTGATCATAGTTGGATCAAATCCATGCAAGATGAACTTAGTCAGTTCAAACGATTAGATGTTTGGCAACTTGTTCCATTACCTGAAGGCAGACATGCAATCAAGGTAAAATGGCTCTGGAAAAATAAGACGGATGCTGAAAACACGGTTATTCGGAACAAATCACGTCTCGTTGCAAAGGGTTATAGTCAACAAGAAGGAATAGATTTTGAGGAGTCGTTTGCTCCAGTAGCACGACTAGAAGCTGTTTGTATGTTCGTGGCTTACACGACTCATAAGAACTTTACAATATACCAGATGGATGTGAAGACTACATTCCTAAACGGTTCATTGAAAGAAGAAGTTTTTGTAAGTCAGCCCGATGGATTTGTAAATCCAAACTTTCCTAACCACGTTTATCGTCTCAAGAAAGCTCTGTACGGTCTCAAACAAGCCCCTCGAGCATGGTATGACAAGCTTTATTCTTTCTTGATTGAACACCATTTCAAAAATGGTATTGTTGATCCAATACTGTTAATACGAAGATACGAGGATGACATTTTATTAGTTCAAATATATGTAGATGACATTATTTTTGGTTCAACAAATCCAGTTTTCTCAAACATATTTGCAAAACTAATGAAAGATAACTTTGAAATGTCTATGATAGGTGAAATGAAATTCTTTCTAGGACTTCAGATTCGTCAATCCTCTCATGGAATCTTCATAAATCAATCACAATTTACTATGGAGCTTCTTAGAAAACACGATATGGAAAAATGTGATACTGTTACAACATAAATGTCTACTGCCAAAATCGATGCATATTTATAGGGTACTCCAACTGATCAAACTAAATACTATAGTATGATTGGAGGACTCATGTATCTCACTGCAAGTCGACCAGATATTGCATTTGCAACATTTGTATGTACACGTTATCAGGCACGCCCAACTGAGAAGCACCTTAAAGAGGTCAAAATAATCTTTTGGTACCTCAGACAATCCATTAACAAAGGATTGCGGTACTCGATGGATTCTGGATTTAATCTAATAGCGTATTCAGATGCAAATTTGGCAGGGTTCCTTGATAATTATAAAAGCACATCTAGAGGACTTCAGTTTCTGAGAGACAATCTAGTTAGCTGGTCGTCTAAAAAGCAGGATTGTACAGCTATGTCAACTGCGGAAGCTGAGTGCATATCTTTGTCAGCATGCTGCGCACAAGCCATATGGATGAGAACACAACTACTTAATTATGGATATCGTTACAATAAGATTCCTATGTACTGTGACTCAAAAAGTGCAATTTCCATATCATGCAATCCGGTACAAAATACACACACAAAACACATTAACATCTGTTATCATTTTATTAAGGAGCATGTTGAAAAAGGTACAATTGAACTTTACTTTGTCGGAGCGAAATACCAACTTGCTGATCTATTTACTAAAGCCTTTCCAAGAGAAATGTTTGAGTATTTAGTTCACATGATTTGTATGAGATGTATGACTCTAACTGAGTTGGAACGTATCGCAAAGTTATCTTCTTGAATGACATATCATACATCAAAAACTTTTGTAAATACATTTTAAAAACAAAATACAAAATTCAAAAATTCAAAAACAACAAAAAAAATTTTGTTTCTTTTTCAAAAATGAAAAACAAATAAAAATTTAAAAAATAAAAAAACACAAAAATATAATTTAAAAGATGCTAACACATATCTTCTCCGTTTTTAATCAGTTTCATGATATTGTTTTCACAGAAAGTGGTTCTTTAAATGCTAGAATGTATCATGAACTGAGGGGGAGTAAATCATTCATAAGATGATCTCTAATTGCTAAAATATGTGTTTTGTAATCATAATCCATTCACAAAGAGTTGATTTCTGTAATTACATCTTTCAAGAACAAGATTTCTCAACATCATTTTTAAAAAATCATCAATTTTGGAAAAATCAAGTGTGGAAAAATAGAAAAATTAACAATCTCTTCAATAAGTTCTTTAACTAGACATTTATTCAAGATGGAGTTATGAAATTCTTGATTTTCAAAACCTTCTCAAGTGTGTTCAAAACTGCAAAATTAACCATTTCTCGATAAAGTTCTTTAATTAGATATTTTATTAAAGGAAAGTTATAAATTTTGCTGTAACACCCGTCCAAAATGAACTTTGGATTGCGTAGCAGAAATAGCAATTTGGATGTTACTAAATAGCACCATTCACCAAGATAATAGAAAACGACCCAAATGAGACGTTTAAATCAACATGTGTTCTATTATTAATCAGAGTTAAAAAGCTTTTAGGTCCCCACAGAATCGCAACCACAACCATACAACATTTGAAAGACAATTGTTTCAAATAGAAAGCATTGTTTGAACATAAATCAAGACATTGTTTTTGAAAGATTCTTGATAGTCAACTTGTTCAATTCGTGATAATCTATACACATTCTAAAAGATCCATCTTTCTTTTTCACAAACAACACCGGTGCTCCCCACGGTAATAAACTAGGATGAATAAATCGCTTCTCCAACAGCTCTTGCAATTTCACGGACAACTCTTTCATCTCGGACGATGCCAATCTATATGGGGCACGCGCAACAGGTGCAGCACCCGGTTGCCAGAAGGGCAACAATTGGGTAGGTGCACCGAGCAAAATCTCCAGGCAAATGGGGCACGCCAAGGGAAAAACAGGTGTGCAAAACTCGTTTGAGAGAGAGTGAGTGGGGGGGCACGTGGGGGGGTGGGGGGTGTGGGGGGGGGGTGAGGGGGGGGGTGGGAGTGGGGGGGGTCAGGGGTGGGGGTTTGGGGGGGGGTAGAGTAGGAGTATAGGAGGCGGGGTGTATTGGTTGGTTTTGGGATGTTTTGTTTAGGCTGCGTGGGCGTTTTAGGAAGTGTAGTGAGAGGTAGTTGCTAATGATGCGTGTGGGGACCGGTGGGATTTTCCAGACCACCACACCCAAACACATAGCAACAAAGCGCGAGTGCATAGTAAGCATCTTGTTGACTTTGATCAGTACAATACAAAAACCAACTGAAGGTGCTGCGCATTTACATCTATGTCGCCATGTTGTGTTAAGCGTCAAGCGCCCCATATAAGATTGCAATACGGTCCGAGATGAGAAGAAGTTATGCGTAGGATACACCGAGCGAAGAGCTGTTGTAAAAAGAGGACAGCATTTATTCACGATCCTAGTTAGTTACGGGGATATTAAGAGCAGCGATGTAGAGAATAGCTGCAACAATCAAGAGTTAGCAGACAATGAGAGAAGAAATAGGGCATTTACCTAGAGAACGTCGAAATAACGAAAAACCATTTAAACCCAGGAACGCCCGCTGTGAAAAGCGCCCCCTTGCAGCACCCGGTACTAGATCAATTCAAAAATCTACTTGCCTCGGCGGTGGTAGTCCTGGAAAATCCTTAAGAAACACCTCAGGAAAGTCACGAATTATAGGCACGTCTTTCAATCGTTTCTCTTTCGACTTCTTCTCAGTCACATGTGCCAAAAACAAATGACAACCACGTTCGATATACTTACGGGCCTTAATACAAGAAATGACCTTTAATCGAGACACACCTTTGTCGCTCTCGACTTTCAATATCTTGTTTCCATGCGGTATACGAACAACTTTCTCGCCACAGACGATCACGACATCGTGCTTGACAAGCCATTCTATACCGATGATGACGTCAAACGTACCAAGCTCAATCGGCATAAGATCAATTTCAAAAATATGGTTCACCAAATTCAAAGTGCAACCTTTCAACACAGTGTTCGTACTAACTACTCTTCCATCAGCCAACTCTACCTCATAACTAGCTCCTATTTTAACCGGATTGATATCAAGCATGGAACTAAATCTAGTATCCACAAAACTCCTATCGAAACCCGAATCGAATAAAACAAAAGCATAGCGGTTATTGAGCAGAAACGTACCAGTAACCACATTCGGACCCTTTGGCTCAACATCCTTAATAGCATAAGCTCAACCACGTACTTCTCCAACTTCCTCTTGCTTGACTTTCTTTGGGCATCAGTTCCTTGTATGACCTTGCTCACCACAATCATAACAAGTCCAAACAAGATGAGCGTTCGCACCCATGGCAACACTCTTCTCCTTACGATACCTTGACTTGTGCCCAACCTTCCCACACTTATGGTACTTGATCTTACACGGACCAACATGGCGAGTAAAACAACGCTCACACAAAGGAAGCCTTCCATCAGTAGGAGCAGTAACTATAGCTTACGCGTTTCCTTGCCTTTGGTTATTCTGCAAAGTCTGTCGTGAGCTGTCCCTATGATTGCCCTTACAACTACTATTTCCACTTTGAAAGCTCTCCCACTTTCGCTTATTTCCTTCCAAGATTCTTTCATCTTTAGCTTGCAATTTCTGATCCATCAACTTATGAGCCATATACACAACTGCATTCTAATTAGCAGGCTTAGAAGACGTCACCTCACCCTTGATGTTATCAGTTAGTCCTCGGATGTAAGCATTGACTTACACTCTTTCTGGCTCAACCATTCTTGGACACATCAATGCAAGCTCATTGAACCTCTGAGTATAAGCCACAACGTCGTACTCCTTAACCTTCAAGTTCTATAATTCGTGCTCCATACGTTGAATTTCTTCGATCGGACAAAACTTGGCAGTCATCAATAGCTTCATTTTAGTCTAAGGCATTCGGTTCACAGCCTCCAAACCCATGGTTGCAATCTTAGAATTCCAACAAGTTAAAGCAGGTCCTTGCAAAGTTGCAGCAGCAAACCTAACCTTTTTTCCCTCTGCACAGTCGTTGATCCCAAAAACACTCTCAGTTTTATCAAACCATCTTAATAATTCAACGGATCCTTGGTACCACGAAAAGCAGTAGGATTGCACTTCATAAACCTAGCAAAAGTGCACTTATGAGGAGCAGGTGCGGCATCCTGACCCCTAGCTGGTCCAGATCCCCTAGTATTATTTCCAGCATTCGCATGTCTAGCTCGCTTAGCAGCGATAGTAACATCGACATTTTCCTTGATCAATCGACAGATAGCAGCTTGAGTCATAGGTGCAGACTTTGGAGGCATGATTCTGTTACATCATACAGAAAACAATTTGATAAGCATTCATAACATGATATATTCATAACATGGTACAATGACAAATCAATCACAATAATAGTCACACCACATCAAGTAGTAATCAAAAGATAGTCATTCATTTTTCATCATAAGAGAGTTAATACACAGTTGCATTGTTTCATGAAATGATACAAATCGTTACAACCAATAGCATTAAGTCTACTAACTGAGGACTCAGTTTAGTGATTACACAATAAAGATACTACTAATGAATCTGAACTACTAAGCATCATGAGGAGATCCTCGAGGCTTAGATGATGGACTCTTCTCATCTTCAATCGGAACATTGATAGCTTCATTCGGTCTTTCTTCAAACACAAATCCTCTACGAATCATCTCTTGATAGAACTCATGAGCTCGAACTCTAGTCTAATAGAGATCTCTCTCGACTCGTTCGTTTTTCATATGAAGGAATGCGTTGCTTAACCTTGCTTCTTCAAGTTTCTTCTTTAGTTTCTTACACTTAGCTTTTTCTTTAACTTTACCGAGCTTTTCAACCAACTTTTCCATTGCAGTCGTTCCTTGCTTCACAATAGAACGCACTTCATTACCCAAATCTAGAATCAACTTACCATAAAACTTGTCTTTTGCTTTGCCCTTCTTCTCGACCAATGCATGCGCCGTCTCGCGACCATAAAATCATCTCGAAAGATTAGCAATCTGACCAAAAAGAGAGTCAATGTCCCGTCTCATGAAACCATGCAGTAAACTATCACCATCCTCTTGAGGAATAACGGCAGTAGACGACTCACCTACCTCATAGACACTAGCAGGAACAGTCTCATCCTCAGACTCAATCGTATCCTCAACCTCAACCTCATCATCAGGTTCAGACTCAGAAGCAGGCGGCGAAGGGTTAAGAGGATCCATCTCTTCATAAGGGTAAGTCAACTCTGGCTTATTTTCATCTTCCTCGATGTCAACTTCCATATCATCTTCTTCTTCTTAAGGATCTTCTTCTTCCTTAAATTCGTCTTCTTCTGGGTCCTCATCTTCATCCCCTAAGACAGGCTCAGGAACAACAGGAACATCATCATGTTGATTCGGCTCAACAACGGGTACATCATACACATGATCGGCAGGAATTTCATTCACCATGATAATCTAGAAAACATCATATAATACTTTACTTAATAGCGTATCCCTTTATTATTGGAACACTTTTATCGAAATAACAGTCCGCATCAAAGCGTAACAAATAAAATTTCACAATTCGCGACATTCTCAATCCGCGTATACCTCAATCATATCTCGAACATATATAATAATAATTATCATACAATCACATGACATTCTATGCATACAACACATGCATAAATGCACTAATGCATAGCAACTTATGCATTCAACACATGCATAAATGCACTAATACATAACACTTTATGCATCTAACACACGCATAAATGTATCCATACTTAACCATTTAATTATACGTATAACACTTACATAAATATACTTACACATAATAGTTAAATAAATTTATCTTTTCTTTCTATAGGTAACCAATGGCAATGAGGAGTCTCGGCGTGTGTGTAAAAGCGTTATAGTTTAGGTTTTCAAAAAGACTCAACCTAGTTCTCTATAACCTAGCTCTGATACCACTCTGTAACACCCGTCCAAAATCAACTTTAGATTGCGCAGCGAAAATAGCAATTTGGATGTTACTAAATAACACCATTTACCAAGATAATAGAAAACGACCCATATGAGACGTTTAAATCAACATGTGTTCCATTATTAATCAGAGTTAAAAAGCGTTTAGGTCCCTACAGAATCGCAACCACAACCATACAATATTTGAAAGACAATTGTTTCAAATAGAAAGCATTGTTTGAACATAAATCAAGACATTGTTTTTGAAAGACCCGTTGATAAAATATAATGCCTAAAAACATTAGTAATATTTTTCACAACTTTACGTTTTGATAATCAAAAAATATAAAAACGTTCAATGTAAAATTAAACGTAAACAAGTAATTAGTAGTAAATTTTCATTTTGAAATTTATATCACTTCAAGGTATGAATAAATAAATACTTAATGCATTTTATGATCAAAGGAAATTTTTATTCAACCTCACACTTTTATAAAATGTTGTAAACATTTTTATAAACATTACAAAACATTTTCTACAATTAAAAGAAATGTTTTTTTTTCAAAATAAACATTTTGAAATTCAAAATTTCGGACATAAAATGGCTAGAAAAGTTCCACAAAAGACAAACTAGGGAGCCCCTAGTCTAGGGCGGCCCCCTTAAATACACGGGCGGCCCCCTTAATTTTAAAAGGACCGCCCACCTATTTAAGGGGACCGCCCATAGATTGACGCTCCTCCAGTTTGTCCTATAAATACTAAACTTTTCCCCACTATTTTCTCACCTTTTGCACTCATTGTTTCTGTTCTAAAACAGCCCACACATCTCACTAAAATCCTTTGATCATTTAATCATAAAGCTTTGTTTCCAAGTGATCCAAGCTTAATTCCTCAAGTGCAAGAGAAGAATACTTCCATCATCAAGTGAAGAATTATTACACCTTTGTGTGTTGTTACAATCTTATTGCATCCATACCATAACTTATAAATCGATTGCATATCTTGTATTTGCGTGTAGTAGCTAGATCTTGGCGATCTTTGTAAGTATAGTTAGATCGTGGTGATCTTACCAAGTAGTGTTAGATAGTTGTGATCTAAGTAGTGTGGTGAAGTAAAGTCTTGAAGTTGTGAAGAAGTCGTGAAGTTGTGAAGTCGTGAACAAGTAGTGAAGTCGTGTTGTGATAGATTGGTTCTAGCTAAGATTAGAACTCGACATTTAGCTTTGTGTCGTAAATTTGGTGTAAGCAACGTTGTGTACGGTTTTCTCCACCATAATGGAGTTTGTTGACATAGTGAAGAAAACTCTCGAGTTTGGTGCTCGGGGAGTGAAGTAGGGCGAAGAGGTGCTTCGTTACCGAACTACTATAAATCCTCGCGTTGTGGTTTGATTGTTCTTACTCTTATCTCTTGTCTTACATTATTTGTCTTTTATAATTGTTTAGATAAGCATATTGTTTATATTGTGCAAGTATTGAATTCACATAAAGTCGAATCTAGAATTTTTACAAACACCTTAAAACCTTAAATTAAAAAGCGGTAAACTATTCAACCCCCCTTCTAGTTTTTCACAAGCAATATTAACTTCCTTAGGACTGCTATCATCTTCAGACTTATCTTTTTCATCATTCTCATTATCTGGATCATCTTTAACCTGCTTTTGATCATCAGCAACAGATTTTGGTTCACTATTACCAACATCCTTAGAAGTTGAATCAAAGTATGAAGCATCCTTCCAAATTGGCATCACAATGCAATCTTGACTGATTTCTTTTTTTTGTGTAAATGTACCTGCATTAAGTTCTCCTTGTGTACCTGTAGATTCATTAGTGATTGTACCTGCAGCACCTGGTACATAATTCATAGATTGGGTTAGAGAATCAATATCAAACAACAACTTTGGACCATTCCCTTCTATCATAGGCTTATTCTCTAAAAACCCAATATGCAAGTGTTCTTCTACCCTCCTGGTTCTAGTGTTGTATACCCTAAAAGCTTTACTACTCAAAGAATATCCAACAAAGAAACCTTCATCACTTTTGCCATCAAACTTGCCAAGATGATCTAAGGTATTAAGAATAGTAACATGACATCCAAATGGTCTCATAAAGCTTAGAGCTGGTTTAAAACCTCTAAAAAGTTCATAAGGTGTCTTGTTATGAGGCTTGACTACTAAGACCCTATTCTGTACATAGCAAGCAGTACTAACTGCTTCAGCCCAAAATGTGGTAGGTAACTTAGAGTCAGCTAACATGGTTCTAGCAGCCTCAATTAGTGTCCTATTCCTTCTCTCAGCTACACCATTCTGCTGAGGAGTCCTAGCTACACTATATTATCTCCTAATACCTTTCTCTCTGCAAAAATCATCCATAACTTTATTCTTAAACTCTGTTCCATTAGTTGGAGGGTTGGACCATGGACATTGAGGCGTGACTTGGAGGCTACCCGTACTCAAGCTAGACTTATTGAGGCTGAGATGGGTACCAATCGTACAGAGACTGCTCTTTTGGACTCGCAGATCAAGATAGGTGAGAAGGAAAGAAAAATACTTAATCATGACTTGGGTAATGTGGAAAAGACTTTGAGTAATGTGGTTGAGAGATTGAAGATTCTTAAGAGTGGGGAAAATGCAACTTTGAAGAAGAAATTGGAGGATAAGGAGATGCAGTTAGTGATTGCTCGCATGGATCGTGCTAGTGCGGAGCGGAGATTACATGAGTCCATTGGTTGGAATAGGAGGTTTTATAGGGAGATGGTTCGTAAGGGAGCGGTTCCTAAGCCGCCCTCTGATGACGAAGATGATGGACGTTCGAGGAAAAAGTTGAAGAAGTCGGACAAGGATGATGGACCCCTTTGTGCCACTTGAGGACCATCCGAGTGGCCTCTCTGTTAGATTTAGTTTATCAGTTGTGATAGTATTTTGTAAAATTATTACTAAACCGAGACTTCGGTTAGTAGGATCTCGAAATTTTGGGTTGTGTAACAGTAGGTGAACACATGTGATGTAAAAAAACTATGCAACTTGTATTAGTCTTAAGTTATGGAAATATTATCGTTTGGTACTAATTCTACATTGTGTTGTTATTACCATTCCTTTCTTTTATTGTTTCTCTTAAATTGTTCCTTTTACTTAATACAATCATTGAATGAATACTCATTATGATTTGATTTGTGTTGTAACAGGATCATGCCGCCAAAACCTATGTCGGAGGCTCGTATGCGCGAGATTTTAGTGAACAAGTTACCACGTTCCATGAATGGGACGTTTATGGCAATTTGAATACGTGTTTGGAACGTGTAATGCTGGAGCCGGTGGTGACGGGGGGGGAAAGGGGGGGGCCGGTGGTAGTGGAGACTGGTGATTTGGAGCCTAGGTGGTGTGGAGTTGGTATGCACGGACTGTGGACAGCTGAATTCACTGGGTGTACCTTAACAGACCTTCATGAAGTGTAATCCACACACTTTTAAAGGCACTGAAGGATCTGACCGTAGGTTTTGTCAGTGGTTTGAGAAATTGGAGTCTGTGTTTAGAATAAGCGACTGCAGGGAAAAAGACAAGGTAAAATTTGCAACCGCCACTCTCCAGGGTCGGGCGTTGACCTGGTGGAATGGAAGAACTGCTTCCATGGGTATCGATGCTGCCAATGGTACCCCATGGGCTGAAGTAAGGAGGGGGGGGGGGGGGAAAAAAAAAAAAAAAAAAAAAAATAAAATTGATGACCGAGAGAATTCTGTCCTCGAAGTGTTGTTTGCAACGAACTAGAGCAAGAATTGTACAATCTGAAATTAAAAGGGACTGACATTGATGGATATACAAACCGATTTCATGAACTGGCCTTGTTGTGTCCCAGAATGGTAGAGCCAGAACAAGTGAAGGTAGAGCAATACATCCGGGGGGGTTATCAAAGAACATACGTGGTGATGTGACCTCGTCGCAACCAGCTACCATTGATCAGGCTGTCCGCATGGCTTATCAGCTTATGGGGCAGATAATCCAGGATAAAACAGATGAAGTTCAGGAGGGTGAGAAGAGAAAGGGTGATGGAGACCGTGGTGGTCGGGGTGACAACCGACGTGACCATAACAACCGACAAAACCAAAGGAGGGCCAATGCTGGGGCCATGACCAATGTTGCATCAAACGAACAACGAAAGTTTGTCCAGAAAATGCAAGAACAAAAAGCACAATGGGGATTGCTGGAAGTGTGGAAAGTGTGGCAAGCTAGGACACAAGACTGCTTATTGTAGGTGCCCAGACAAGAGAGAAGTGACGTGTTTCAACTGCAACAAAAAGGGTCATCTAAAGAAGGATTGCCCTACATTGAGAAGAAATGGTCAGGATGGAAATAATCGCGGAGCTGTCTACAAGTTAGGAGCAGTGGATGCTCAACAAGATCCGAAGGTCGTTACTGGTACGTTCTTACTTAACAACCGATATGCTACTGCTTTAATTTGATTGGGTGCCGATAAAAGCTTTGTATCTACAAATTTTCAGCTACCACTTTTTCAATTATTAAAAAGTGAGTTAGAACTAGCTATGAAGTCGAAAACTGGCGTAGGAAAAGGTAGTACTGTACACAATAATTGTATTAATAGGATGCTTCACTTAACCTTTTAAAACATTTCTTTTCCAAATCGATTTGATGATAATAGAACTGGGGAAGTGTAGATATCATTAATTGGGATGGATATGGTTATCAAGAAAATGATGCTGACCTATTATGTGGATGAGAAAAAGGTTTGGATTTCCTTATAAAGAGTAAAACGTTTGGTTATAGAAGGTAATAGAAATAATTCTCGAGTTGAAGACCGTTTCCTGCATTAAGACTCAAAAATATATCGAGAAGGGTTGTGAGCTATTCTTAGCTCAAGTAACTGAACAAGAATCAAAGGAGAAACGATTAGAAGATGTCCCTGTTATCCAAGATTTTCCCGAGGTATTTCCCGAAGACTTACCCGGACTTCCGCCACCTAGGCAAGTTGAATTTCGTATTGATCTTATCCCTGGTGCTGCACCTGTGGCGCGTGCGCCATATCGTTTAGCACCATCTGAAATGAAGGAGTTGTCTAAGCAACTGCAAGAGTTATCGGAGAAAAGGTTTTTATTCGTCCGAGCTCATCACCATGGGGAGCTCGGTTTGTTTGTGAAAAAAAGAAGGATGGATATTCCGAATTGTAGCATCGATTACCGTGAACATGAAACAATGTTAACTATCAAGAATCGATACCCCTGTTACGAGGATTGATGACTTATTTGATCAACTGCAAGGTTCTAGTGTTTATTCCGAAGATGATTTGCGGTCGAGGTTATCATCAAATTGCATGACGCGAGAGGAAGACATTAAATTACAGCGTTTAGAAACTCGTTATGGTCCACTATGAGTTTCTAGGTTTAATGCCTTTTGGACTGACTTAATGCACTGCAGTATTCATGGACTGATGAATAGCGTGTAAAAGCGTATCTTGATATGTATCATGATTGTATTCATCGATGACATTTCTGATCTTTTCCCAAGAATAAAGAAGAACGGTGTACATTTGAGACTATCTTGATTGACTAAGGAGCGAATAAGTTTGTACGCTAAATTTCAAGTAGTGATTTTTGGCTTGATACGTGCAATTCCTTGGCCATGTGATAGATAGTAATGGAGTTCATGTTGATCCTGCGAAGATTGAAGCCATTAAAAATTGGGCTGCACCGACTACAACAATCGGATACTCATTTCTGTTTTTTTTTCTGTTATTATTCAAGTGCGACAAATTTTTGCGGTTTAGCGGGTTATTATCGAAGGTTTATCAAGGACTCCAACACCACATATTAAAATTTTTCTCTATATCTGACCATTAACTAAACTCACTTTTTCTGAATGCAACAATTTAGGACCCGGTCTAAACTGCTCAAATTTTCAAGACTCGTCAGAAGAAATGAATGAAATACCATCACAACAAGACTTGGATAACTTGTTTGGTCCTCTGTATGAAGAATATTATATGCTAAGAACTTCCAAAGTTTCAAATAATTCTGCTGCAAATACTCTTGATGATGAAGACACTCCATCACCATCTTCTATAATTGGTGAAGATAGTGATGCTCCATAAATAGTAGCTTTTTCAGAAGAATCAATCACATAAGAATCATCAACTTCAGTCTTAGAAACTCATTCTGATGAACAAATTCAAAAAGATGTTACAGAACTTGATGGGAATACTATCATGCATTCTTTTTAAATTCCTAAGTTCAAAGAAGCTGAGTCATCTTCAAACAATCAGGACCCATCAAACATGCACGAGTTCTACCAACAACATCGCTACACTGATAAATGGACTAAGATGCATCAAATTGAAAAAGTGGTTCGGTGACCCTTCCAAGCCAGTTAAAAAAAGAAATAGACTCCGAACTGATGTAGAGGTATGTATGTACGCACTTACAGTGAGTCTTACTAAACCCAAAAACATCAAGGAAGCTATACTTGATCATAGTTGGATCAAATCCATGCAAGATGAACTTAGTCAGTTCAAACGATTAGATGTTTGGCAACTTGTTCCATTACCTGAAGGCAGACATGCAATCAAGGTAAAATGGCTCTGGAAAAATAAGACGGATGCTAAAAACACGGTTATTCGGAACAAATCACGTCTCGTTGCAAAGGGTTATAGTCAACAAGAAGGAATAGATTTTGAGGAGTCGTTTGCTCCAGTAGCACGACTAGAAGCCGTTTGTATGTTCGTGGCTTACATGACTCATAAGAACTTTATAATATACCAGATGGATGTGAAGACTACATTCCTGAACGGTTCATTGAAAGAAGAAGTTTTTGTAAGTCAGCCCGATGGATTTGTAAATCCAAACTTTCCTAACCACGTTTATCGTCTCAAGAAAGCTCTGTACGGTCTCAAACAAGCCCCTCGAGCATGGTATGACAAGCTTTATTCTTTCTTGATTGAACACCATTTCAAAAATGGTATTGTTGATCCAATACTGTTAATACGAAGATACGAGGATGACATTTTATTAGTTCAAATATATGTAGATGACATTATTTTTGGTTCAACAAATCCAGTTTTCTCAAACATATTTGCAAAACTAATGAAAGATAACTTTGAAATGTCTATGATAGGTGAAATGAAATTCTTTCTAGGACTTCAGATTCGTCAATCCTCTCATGGAATCTTCATAAATCAATCACAATTTACTATGGAGCTTCTTAGAAAACACGATATGGAAAAATGTGATACTGTTACAACATAAATGTCTACTGCCAAAATCGATGCATATTTATAGGGTACTCCAACTGATCAAACTAAATACTATAGTATGATTGGAGGACTCATGTATCTCACTGCAAGTCGACCAGATATTGCATTTGCAACATTTGTATGTACACGTTATCAGGCACGCCCAACTGAGAAGCACCTTAAAGAGGTTAAAATAATCTTTTGGTACCTCAGACAATCCATTAACAAAGGATTGCGGTACTCGATGGATTCTGGATTTAATCTAATAGCGTATTCAGATGCAAATTTGGCAGGGTTCCTTGATAATTATAAAAGCACATCTAGAGGACTTCAGTTTCTGAGAGACAATCTAGTTAGCTGGTCGTCTAAAAAGCAGGATTGTACAGCTATGTCAACTGCGGAAGCTGAGTGCATATCTTTGTCAGCATGCTGCGCACAAGCCATATGGATGAGAATACAACTACTTGATTATGGATATCGTTACAATAAGATTCCTATGTACTGTGACTCAAAAAGTGCAATTTCCATATCATGCAATCCGGTACAAAATACACACACAAAACACATTAACATCTGTTATCATTTTATTAAGGAGCATGTTGAAAAAGGTACAATTGAACTTTACTTTGTCGGAGCGAAATACCAACTTGCTGATCTATTTACTAAAGCCTTTCCAAGAGAAATGTTTGAGTATTTAGTTCACATGATTTGTATGAGATGTATGACTCTAACTGAGTTGGAACGTATCGCAAAGTTATCTTCTTGAATGACATATCATACATCAAAAACTTTTGTAAATACATTTTAAAAACAAAATACAAAATTCAAAAATTCAAAAACAACAAAAAAAATTTTGTTTCTTTTTCAAAAATGAAAAACAAATAAAAATTTAAAAAATAAAAAAACACAAAAATATAATTTAAAAGATGCTAACACATATCTTCTCCGTTTTTAATCAGTTTCATGATATTGTTTTCACAGAAAGTGGTTCTTTAAATGCTAGAATGTATCATGAACTGAGGGGGAGTAAATCATTCATAAGATGATCTCTAATTGCTAAAATATGTGTTTTGTAATCATAATCCATTCACAAAGAGTTGATTTCTGTAATTACATCTTTCAAGAACAAGATTTCTCAACATCATTTTTAAAAAATCATCAATTTTGGAAAAATCAAGTGTGGAAAAATAGAAAAATTAACAATCTCTTCAATAAGTTCTTTAACTAGACATTTATTCAAGATGGAGTTATGAAATTCTTGATTTTCAAAACCTTCTCAAGTGTGTTCAAAACTGCAAAATTAACCATTTCTCGATAAAGTTCTTTAATTAGATATTTTATTAAAGGAAAGTTATAAATTTTGCTGTAACACCCGTCCAAAATGAACTTTGGATTGCGTAGCAGAAATAGCAATTTGGATGTTACTAAATAGCACCATTCACCAAGATAATAGAAAACGACCAAATGAGACGTTTAAATCAACATGTGTTCTATTATTAATCAGAGTTAAAAAGCTTTTAGGTCCCCACAGAATCGCAACCACAACCATACAACATTTGAAAGACAATTGTTTCAAATAGAAAGCATTGTTTGAACATAAATCAAGACATTGTTTTTGAAAGATTCTTGATAGTCAACTTGTTCAATTCGCGATAATCTATACACATTCTAAAAGATCCATCTTTCTTTTTCACAAACAACACCGGTGCTCCCCACGGTAATAAACTAGGATGAATAAATTGCTTCTCCAACAGCTCTTGCAATTTCACGGACAACTCTTTCATCTCGGACGATGCCAATCTATATGGGGCACGCGCAACAGGTGCAGCACCCGGTACTAGATCAATTCAAAAATCTACTTGCCTCGGCGGTGGTAGTCCTGGAAAATCCTTAAGAAACACCTCAGGAAAGTCACGAATTATAGGCACGTCTTTCAATCGTTTCTCTTTCGACTTCTTCTCAGTCACATGTGCCAAAAACAAATGACAACCACGTTCGATATACTTACGGGCCTTAATACAAGAAATGACCTTTAATCGAGACACACCTTTGTCGCTCTCGACTTTCAATATCTTGTTTCCATGCGGTATACGAACAACTTTCTCGCCACAGACGATCACGACATCGTGCTTGACAAGCCATTCTATACCGATGATGACGTCAAACGTACCAAGCTCAATCGGCATAAGATCAATTTCAAAAATATGGTTCACCAAATTCAAAGTGCAACCTTTCAACACAGTGTTCGTACTAACTACTCTTCCATCAGCCAACTCTACCTCATAACTAGCTCCTATTTTAACCGGATTTCGATATTAAGCATGGAACTAAATCTAGTATCCACAAAACTCCTATCGAAACCCGAATCGAATAAAACAGAAGCATAGCGGTTATTGAGTAGAAACGTACCAGTAACCACATTCGGACCTTGCGGCTCAGCATCTTTAATTGCATAAGCTCGACCATAAACTTCTCCAGTTTCCTCTTGCTTGACTTTCTTTGGGCATCAGTTCCTTGTATGACCTTGCTCACCACAATCATAACAAGTTAGAATGGGCTAAGCATTTTCACCCATAGCAACATTCTTCTCATTGCAGTACCTTGCCTTGTGCTTAACCTTTTCACACTTGTAGCACTTGATCGTACATGGACCAACATGGCGAGTAAAACAACGTTCACACAAAGGAAGTGATCCAGAAGACACATTTCCATTAGTAGGAGCAGTAATCATAACTCGCTCTTTCCCTTTCTTTTGGTTATTCTGCAAAGTTTGGCGTGAGTTGTCCCTATGATTGCTCTTACCACTACTATTCCTTTCTTTGGTTATTCTGCGACGTTTGGCGTGAGTTGTCCTTATGGTTGCTCTTACCACTACTATTCCTACTTTGAAAGCTCTCACACTTTCACTTCTTTCCTTCCAAAATTCTTTCATCTCTAGCTTGCCATTTCTGTTCCATCAACTTATGAGCCATACACACAGCTTCGTTCAAGTTAGCAGGCTTAGAAGAAGTGACTTCACCCTTGATGTTATCAGTCAATCCCCAAATGTAAGCATCAACCTTTACGATTTCAGGCTCAACCATTCTCGGACACATCAAAGCTAACTCGTTGAACCTCTGATTATAAGCAATAATGTTATACTCCTTGACCTTCAGGTTCCACAATTCGTGCTCTATTCTTTGAAGTTCTTCTATTGGACAAAACTCTATAGTCATTAATTGCTTCATTTCAGTCCAAGGCATTTGGTTCATAGTCTCCAAACCCATGATTACAACCTTAGCATTCCACCAAGTCAAAACAGGTCCTTGTAGTGTTGCAGCAGCAAACTTAACCTTCTTGCCCTTTGCACATTCACTGATTTCAAAAACACTCTCAGTGTGCTTCATTCTTTAAACTTCTTCTATTGGACAAAACTTTGCGGTCATCAGTTGCTTCATCTCAGTCTAAGGCATTTGGTTCACAGTTTCCAAACCCATGGTTGCAACCTTAACATTCCACCAAGTCAATGCAGGTCCTTGCAATGTTACAGCAACAAACTTAACCTTTTTTCCCTCTGCGCATTCGCTAATCCCAAAAACACTCTTAGTTTTCTCGAACCATCTTAGTAATTCGACAGCTCCTTCAATACCATGAAAAGTAGTAGGATTGCACTTCATAAATCCAGCAAAAGTGCACTCACGAACAACAGGTGCGGCATCTTGACCCCTAACTGGTCCAGACCCCCTAGCATCATATCCAACATTCGCATGCATAGCTCGCTCAGCAGCGATAGCAGCATCGACACTTTCCTTGATCATTTGACGAATAACAGCTTGAGTCAAAGTTACAGACTTTTGAGGCATGATTATGTCACGATACACAAAAAAAATAATCTGATAAGCATTCATAACATGATATACTCATAACATGGTACAATGACAAATCAATCACAACATCAGTCACGCAACATCAAGTAGTAATCAAAAGATAGTCATTCATTTTTCATCACAAAAGAGTTAATACACAGTTGCATTGTTTCATGAAATGATACAAATCGTTACAACCAATAGAATCAAGTCTACTAACTGAGGATTCAGTTTAGTGATTACAAAATAAAGACACCATAATTGAAACTAAACTACTAAGAATCATGAGGAGATCCTCGCGACTCAGATGATGGACTTTACTCATCTTCAATCGGAACATCGATAGCTTCATTCGGTCTTTCTTCAAACACAAATCCTCTACGAATCATCTCTTGATAGAACTCATGAGCTCGAACTCTAGTCCAATAGAGATCTCTCTTGACTTGTTCGTTCTGCATACGGAGGAATGTGTTGCTAAACCTTGCTTCTTCAAGTTCCTTCTTCAACTTCTTACACTCAACCTTATCTTCAACATTACCAAGCTTTTCAACCAACTTTTCCATTGCGGCCATTCCTTGCTCCACACTAGAACACACTTCATTACCCAAATCCAAAATCAACTTACCATAATACTCGTCCTTTGCTTTTCCTTTCTTCTCGACCAATTCATGCGCCGTCTCGCGACTACACAGTCGTCTTGAAAGAGAAGCCATCTGACCAAAAAGAGAATTAATGTCCCTCTTCATGAGACTAGGCAATAGACCATCACTGTCCTTACGAAGAAAAGGAGAAGTAGACAATTCACCTACCTCATAGACACTAGCAGGAATAGTCTCATCCTCGTGCTTAATCAAGTTCTCAACCTCGATCACA